>PVJX010014510.1:0-44658 GCA_004027295.1 Dolichotis patagonum | reverse complement strand
TAGTAACTCAAAGGAAAACCTTTTATTGGATTTGTAATCCAATGAGAAATACAGCCCTCACATTCATGCCTGACTTAATGACTCCTGCTGAGGTTGAATTGTGGGATGTTATCCATCTCCTCTCCGAAATATGAATTTTAGTTTATTCATTACCCTTAAGGAATTGGTAATATTACGTTAGGTATGACTTAAAAAATCACTGATAATATATTTTAAAATGGAATGTAATAGATTGCATATTATTTACGTATTTATTTTCAGCTAGGTAGTTGAAATTACATGAACAATATTTTATTGTTATCATAAATTTTTCAAATATGATTTATAAATTAGAATACATATAAGCTTAAGGTTTAAATAAATGTTGATATATATGTATAAAATGTTTATATTTTTACCTATTTATATATTACATATTTTTAAAAAACACAGGTCTCCTTTATTAAGAATTCTATTTAAGTTTGGCTGCTATTTAACAAATAATGATATTTCACCTTTCTCCTGGAAAGGTGATACACAAAATAAAATGGCTGAGAGATATAATCTAATTTTATGTTTTATGAATATTTTTCTGTTCCACATTCCTCCTTATCTCTGATAGGTAATTCTAAAATCCATAATTTTTAAACAGTGTAAACATTTCCTAAACAAGAACATTTTGAAAATGAGAAAATTTATCATATTGTAATTACATAAAATACAAAATGATTTTATCTTTCATAGTTATTAAATTGATTCAACAAAGAAACTGGTGTCTTGTTAGCAAAAGACAAATGATACTTTATTTCATGGTCTCTTAAAGACAAATAAAATATAGACATTGACTCTTAATTCATATAATTTTGGTATTTTGGATTTGACAAAGTAGATATTAGAAAAATCATTGCTGAAAGAGAATTTGGGTTTAAATTCTAACTGATAGTTACATTTTTCTCTGTCTTGGAGCATTTTTGTAACCTTGTAAAATATGATTTTCTAATCTGAATAGAAAAATAATAAAAATACCTGGCCAGTTTGTTTTTGTGATGATACAACTAAAGTAGATAAACTTTAGTTATACAGTATGTAATTAAAGCTATAAAGTATTTAAACTATGACTATCTATACATTATGATCACTTGAAATTTAAAACATTTTCAGACCAACACACCACCTCTGATCTTAATTGGTCAGAATCACTAGGCTAACACTCATGAATTAGAATATTTTTAAAAGGATTCATGGTGATTTTGATGTGTGTCTAGAATTGAAGACTGCTGATATAAAAGCATTAGCACAGTGACTCACTTATGGCAGGCATATCGTGAGTGAATCTTTTCTCTTACTTAAGGTGGTAGTTATCCTCAGATATAAAACGTAGATTCCCTCTGGAAACATATGACATGAACTATATGCAAAAGTTAGTGAAAGATAGAAAAGATATAATGATTCTTTTTGGCAAGGTAAATAAATGAAAACTATTTTGTAGACCATTATGAACAATCCCTTTTTCCTTAGACTTAAATGGTGAAATTTAATTTAGCTTACCATATTATATGGCAACAGAGACTTAACTAAAAACACATGTAATCATAATAGTGGGAAGCATAAATGCATATGGATATTAGTTATTCATTTGTCAATGTCTAAGTTTTATGGTAAAGGGTCTAGAAATATCTGTCATTTTAGTTCCCGTGTTTATCTGTATTTCATCCAATTGATTTATGAAAATATCCACATGTGTAATCACTAATTATGACACCAATAGTTATTTATACTTTGCCCAACATATTTATTTTTGTGACATTTATGTTACCTGTCTCCCAATTTAAGAGACTTACAATATTCAGATCAACTTTCATTCTTATATTTCTAAAATATAATAAATTACCCAATTTTAGTTTCTTCCTACTCCATATATAAATCAGTGTTTTTCACACCTGCTCATATGGATACCTGGGCTTCTATTATCATGTATCCAGAGCCTGCCAGGAAGAGAGGCAGAAGATGAATCAAAGGAAAGAATCTCTAGATCTGCTCCCTGCTTCTGCTTCAAGCAACACCTCTACTTTCCTAGTCATATGTTAAAGTTCTGTGTAAAATTTTATTTGACAAAAGCTTCCTCTGTTGAATACAAAGTTTGGCAAACACTGGTTCAGAGTATAGACTTTTATAATATGGAACGAAGCTAAAGAGTGAAAGAGTGGAAAGAGAAAACAATCACAGTGACTAGTGGTTTCATACTTCCTCTTAGGAAGAAATTGTCCCTGTCAGGAAAATATCTTGACAAATGACTTGGCTGATGCAATTGGAGTATATGAGGCAGCAGGAGATCAAACATGAAAGAGAAAGCTAAAACGCTCTGCAGTGGTTGCAGCAGAGCAGGGCAAAACTAGGAGAAGAAAGGCAGTGGTGCAGAAACATGGAATGGTTAGCGTGGCTTTGAAATACAAGGATTTTCAATGAATAATCTTACGTTCGCAGTCTACTATGTACATTGTCTTCCTCAAAGCATCAGTAAAGTTTGTTAAACACCACCTAATATTTGGCACGAATAATGGAAAAGGGCTGCTTTCTCCATGAGTTCTGCTTTGCAGAAATCTGCGGTACTCTTTAAGTCGGGGTGATAGAAGCAGAAGCTTGGGTGCCTCAGAATGTAAGACTGTGGGGAGTTGCAGAGACCTTGGGAAGTTTATTAGGCTTTCTACATGCCACAGAAAGAGAATCTGAGCTGCAGTCTTGTGCCGCATCGTGTTTTATCTGTCAACATCTACCTAGCTCGTAAGATTATAATCATCTTAGTTTCTGTAAATGCATTCTATGCTCTTTGTACAAGGGTTAATTTGCCTAATTTTGTATTTTCCAGAAGTTACACATTGTTTAGTCTATCCAAGACTGTACTTATTTTCTAAAGTGAAAAGAAAAGGACAACTCTAGCTGGTGAATTAAATGATGTTTAAGTATGAATCTTGTTTCATTAATGATGATTTAAATAAAACTGTTGTTTGTGTTTATAAACCTAGTTAATTTTTCTTTTTTGGTCTTTTTGAGACAGAGGCTCGCTATATAGTTCAGGGTGGACTTGAGCTCACTTTGTGGCCCAGGCTGGTCTCAAATTCACAAAGATCCTCCTGCTTCAGCCTCCCAAATGCTGGAATTACAGGCATGCCCAGCTAAATGTAGTTAAAGTGAATTGGTCTATTTTAGACTTTTTCGTAGGATACTTGGTATATGTTTTGTTAGATTAAAATGCTTCCTCTTTCTTTCTGAAATGATAAAATACATTTTTTATTCACCAAAATGATATGCTGTGATGAATAATTATTTAAAATTTATTTTTAAATTGGCACATAAAATTGTACATATTTATCAGGTACCATGAATGTTTTAATACATGTATATACTGTGGAATGTTCAAATCAGTGTAAAGATTTGTGTCTTCTTATACATTTATGATTTTTAAGTAGTGAAATCATTCCAAATTGTTTCTTCTAGGTTTTTTTGAATGTCCAGTACATTTTTCTTACCCATAATCAACATATAGTGGGTATAATACCAGAACTTAGCCTTATGTAACTATAATTAGTACTCATCGGGCAGTCTGACTGCCCCCACTCCTTGTCTTCTGGTGACCACTATTCTCTATTAGCCTCTGTGAGATCACTCTTTTTAGAGTCTACATCTTTGAGAGAGCATGCAGTACTCATCTCTGTAATTGGGTTGTTAACATAAGCCGTAAGACTCTCCGGTCTCATCCGTGTTGCCACAGATGCAGAACTTCTTCCTTGATGGCCAAATAGTATTTGATTTTCTAAGTGTACAATGTATGTTTTTATTCATTCATCAATAAGAGTACATATAGATGATTGTATTTCTTAGCCATTGTGAATTGTGCCAGAGTGAACATAGGAGTGCAGGTGTCTGTTTGATATACTGTTTTCATATCCTTTGAATATATGACTGCAGTAGATTGCTGAATTGTGTGGTAGTTCAATTTTTACTTGTTTTAGATTCTCCATACTGTTTTCCATGATGTTTGTACTAATTATATTCTTATCAGTCGTGTACAGGATTTTCCTTTTCTCCATCTGCGTTGTATCCAGTGTTTGCTCTCTTTAGTCTTTTTGATAATAGTCATTCTTACTGGGGTGAAACACTGTCTCATCATGGTTTTGAATTACATTTTCCTGATGATTAGTGATGATTAGCACTTTTCATATACCTGTTGGGCATTTGTAGATCTTTTGAGAAATATGTGTTGATTTATTGCCCATTTTAAAATTGCATTATTTGATTTTTTTTGTCATTGAGTTTTTTGAATTCCTTACATATTGTGGATATTAACCCTGTGTTATGTGTACTTTGTAATCATTTTGTCCCATTGTGTAGGGTGTCTCTTCATTTTCTTGCTATTTAGAACGTTTTAGTTTGATTTAATCTCATTTGTCTGTTTTTACTTTGTTGTTCGTGTCCTTGGAGCCTTATAAAAAGTTGTTTTTATTCCAATTCCTGAAGAATTTCATTGATGCTCCTTTTAGTAGTTTCATTATTTCAGATCTTTTAAGTCTTCAATCTACTTTGAGTAGATTTTTGTAACTAGTGAGAGCTAAGCATCTAGATTCATTCTTCTGCACACAGATGCCTGAGTTTGTCAGCACCATTTATTGCGCCTTTTCTATTGTGGGCTCTTAACAAAGCAAAGATCAGCAAAGATCAATTGACTATAGATGTGTGAGTGTACTTCTAGGCTGTGGTGGAGAATTTAGTGGTATTATTCTCTTATGGTTTTACACATTCTCAGCTGAAAATTAAAAAAGCAAAAAGACACTAAGATTCTTTTAACTGTTTTCTATTCTCAGTTATTTGGGAGGTATTAAAAGAAAGGCCTTTCTTCTTTCTTTCTCTAAGGAGTAAATATACTGTATTATAAAAGAAAGCTTCATCTGAAATATGATATTGAGAAGATTAAAAATGTCATTATAAGTTTTAGAAGGAACTGGAGGAAAAAGTATTTAAATACAGACTAGAAGTTGACCATTTGAAGTTGACTATTAAAAAATCTATTAGTTACTGAGTAAAACTTTTTTGAAGACACATATTACAACTGGAACCTGGGGTAGGGAGATACTTCTTGTTCTACACTTTCAAAAAGAAAATGTTACCTATGTAGATTGAAAATGAGACATTCTAAAGACTTTTCTTCATACTAAATCTCAAAAGAAAGTTGATAAATTCACTAAGCATGATGTGTTACTGGTCTCTTTACAGCACTCACAGTTAATAGAATCTGTCCATAGTCTCACTAGTTTTAGGTTAGTAAATTGGCACAAGTTTTATAGTATACAGCCTCATTTAAAAGACAATTTTTTTTTTTTTTTTTACTGGGAATCGAACTCATGACCTCATGTTTGGCAGGCAGGCACTTATGTCGCTGAGCTAAATCCCCAGTCCAAAAGAGAATGTTCTTATGAGTGTTAGGGACATGTAGTGATCTCAACTCTGATATTACTGTGCATCTTCTAGACCCCATTTTCTGTTTTAGAGCCTCAAATCTGGAATGATATGATAATTGGATTTGGTCTCATTTGGAGAAACTCCATAGTAGTTACTGACATGTTCTTTGCAGAATGAGGTTTGGTCATGTTAGAAATAAATTTTATCTTCCACAAATAAATTAAGTAAAATAAAGTAATATTGTGATTAAAATTGCTATTTTTGTAATGCTGATTCATTTATATTTATTCATTTTTACATACAGTTAGTGTCAATACACTCAATTTAATTTGCTTTAGACAAATTAAATATATATATAAGAAACATATTTGAATCAAAATTTCGTAGAACTTCCAAATATACATCTTAACATTCAACAGACTAGCTTATCGAACAGAGATATTGCTTACTACCCAAAGATTAATTATTAAGACTAATTTTTGATTTGAGATTAAGAAACATTATACAGTGGAAATATATTATTCACATGCATAAGTGACCTTAAGTAAATTGATATTTATTAGCCTTTCTGTAAGTGCTTTTTGATAAGATCTTTTAGATTATTTGATTTAGAAAAGTCATTTTGAATAAAAGTTTGCTGAATTCTGATATGTAAAATTGGTAATGCAGTTATTCATTAAAATTCTAATTCTCAAAATCAGAGCAAAATTATCAAAATGTCAGAGTATATTGATAGTATATTACAGAAAAAAAAATGTGGAAAGGGATTTAGACCAGGGCTAGAATTTATAATTTTTCAGCATACTATGGGCCATGGACTGTGCTATACATGTTACATACTTGGATTCATTTGTTCTTTACAGAAAAGTCTCTGAATTTAGCCTTTACTCAGTGACATTGGACAAGCCAATACCATGTTCCTATGCAAATCAGTTGCTATGAGTTTGGTCCTCCAGTTAGAAGTTTTATTTTCATTTTGACTTTTTGCTCAAAATTTTCCTCTCACTTTAGTTGAGGAAGATAAGAATTTGTGTTTTTCAAGCCACGATTTTTCCTTAATACCTTGGAGTATACCAGTGATATTTCACCAAGATATGTTTACGTGGAAAATAAGCATCTGATTGCCTAAGAGTAAACTGGGAATATTGTAGATTTTGCACTGGGCATTTACTTTGAAAAGCACATTTTATAAAAATTTCTGGTTTTCTGGCCTTTCACATTACCTGGATGATGTTAACAATGGCCACAGTATATGTATCAGTTATGATTTTGAATTTAGCCATAAGGTAATTTACAATTTAAAGAAAATATTTAAGCTTTAGTTTTCATTATTTATCATAATGAAGATTTTAAAGGCCAAAATGTGAGGCATGAGGAATTGTAGCTTAAAAGCACAAAGCATGTATCACAAATCCAGTTCTTACAGGTATAATAGAAATTCCATGGTGGATTTGCTTCATTTTTCGGCAGTAATGCGCTCTGCAAAATTTTTATTAGCAATTTCTTACAAATTATTATATTGCTGAACCTCTTTAATCTCAACCAACACAAAAGTCTTGGCTTTGAGTCACATTAGCTGTCATATAAAAGGAGACTGCAGTGCATTGTAAGAGGAAATCTTGACAAACGCAGTATGTTTTTCAGTATGTGTGCATTATCTGAAAATTTTTTACCTTTATTGGAATATATATATATATATATATATATATATATATATATATATATTAGAATTACAGTGAGGACAAGCCTGCATTTCCAACAAGCTGGTATTGAAATTGGGGAATCAACAGCATTTTATCAGAACCCTATTATCTGGTATATACTCATACCTTCACCCTTCAACTTACATAAGGTTCTAAATGATCATATCACTTTCTTATACATGGTTTTGGAGCAGAAAGTTAGCTTTTTCTTGCTTATTGGCTGGCATACACATAGAGAAGCATACCAAGTTGAATTATGATCTTAGGATGATTGTGATTATTCAGGAACTCTAACATTCCCTCTTCCTAAAACTGAATTTATTTTTAGGGGATGGATAAATAGAATGAAAACGTGTTTATAAGTTCTATAAGCAATGTATGTGAAAGGTTTTGTTTATATGTATGACCTGAAGCCAATTTGTCCCTGAAAGTCTTGCTTCTTGTTTTTGCTGACTCCTAGAAAGTTTTCTTTCTACTGTGTGCTTTCCTCACTATGAAAACCATGTAAGTATCATGTCAATGAATCAGTAACCTATCAGTAATTTTAAATTGAAAAGTAAGGGCTGAGTTTGTGTGTGCTAGATATGATTTTTATTTTTGTGAAGTTTATTATGGACACATCAGCCTTTTAAATCAGTACAATTATATTGAACATTGTTAGATTTCCCAAAAACATTACCCAGAGAATTGAAAATCAGTTCATTTTCTGATACTGAGCACCTTGCTGGTGGGTAAGGGGAATGCTAGTATGACAGGAATTGTCTAGCCCTCTTAAACTTATTTTTTCTATCAAAAACTAGAGAAAAATTTTTATTATGCCCTCCATATTTGGTCCATTCTTATAAATTTTGTCTACACACCAGGTAGTGTATCTCTTTCCCTAGTGATAGAAACTAGTATACAATACTGTTTAAATTTACTAATAAACATTATGTTTTGATGACATAACATGCCTATTCCTTCAGTTAAGAATATATCATATTGTAGGTGAGCTCTAAAACTCTGCTGTCATTTCTCTGGCTAATTTTTAATTTGTTTGAATTCACAATCTTTTTCAGTAGCAACCCACTTTTATTGTGGGCATATAAGCTTTATGAAATTCTTAGATTTTTTTGTCTGTTTGGGAGTAGGAATTGGTATTCTGAAGAATTCTATCTCCACATTATAATTTTCACTGTTTAATAATTACCTTTTAAAAAATAAAGAAACACAAATCAAACAAAATAATACTTCAGATCCCACCATTCCTGTACTATAGTATTTTTTTTTTTTTTTTGGGTACTGGGGCTTGAACTCACGACCTCACGTTTACCAAGCGGGCACTTACGCTGCTGATTAAACTCCGGGCCCCCTACCATAGTATTTTTCTACTATAAATATCATTAAATATTTTGACAATCATTGATGCATTGTTAACATGGTCAGCCAATGACATTTTCTTGCAGCTAGTCTCACTCAATATTTAAATTTAGTGGCTCTTAGATAGTTAATTCTATTTTTGTAGTAAGTGATTTGGTTCCTGTTTTTAGAGGCTTATTTTCTTTTTGTCACTACTTCTGCAGCACCACATGCTTGTTCTTGTGTATCTAAATAATAAGAGAATATGACCAACCCTTCTTACACATGACAGGATGAGGATTCTTCTTACCTCAACAACCTGCTCTGCCTTATGATTTCGTCTTCCAAAATGACACCATCACTAACAAATAGATGAAAATCTAGGATTGATACTGCATTCCCTTCTTTTCCTCATCGCCTCATTAAATTGTCGTTAAGTCTCAAGAACTGTGCCAGCACAGTATATCAGGAGAACTACTTCTTCCCATGTGTCCCACCACCACCCTTATCTAAGTCACTGTCATTTCTTGGTAACTTATCTCATATGGTGTTCTGCATGCTTCTGCTTTTATTTCACATGTGATCTAGATGAAGCTTTGCAGCCTACTAGATTATGCTTCTTAAAATCCCAGAAATGTCCTAGGGCACTAACGTGAAATCAGAATTCCTCACCATGGTTTTCAAAGCCCTTATGTGAGTGTGCTCCACTGACCTATTTAACACACCAAACTGTGCTCTCTCTTTCCCGTGCTGTTGGCACACTTCCAGTTTCCTGGCCAACAAGCCTTTTGCCTGTTTAAAGACTCTAATTGGCTGCATAAAAATGGAAAGATGTAACTCTGGTGTGGCAAGGAATGTTATGTGTGATAATAAAGTAACCATCAAGTGTTGATAATTGATTTCCCAAGGTTCCCCAAAATATAAAAGGCAAATGGCCCTTTCCTGTTTGATTGTTTGTGTTGTGCTGAATTAACACATCACACATGGGCGGATTCCATATGGAAAAAGATACTATTTATATTTTTTGCTGTATACACACATATGCACATACACCTTTTGTAGTGTTTGGTTACTGCTTGTGTAGTGAATAGAAATTAGAGCAACCTTAACTTGACCAAGTCAGTATTAATGAAGTCTCAAATTCAAGTTGAACTTCAGGTAAAGCCTAGCACAGCTCTGCTACTCGAATTTCTAGTAGTTGGATCTACTTATCATAAATGTTACATCCACAAAAAGAATTTCTCCAATACACAATTTAAAGTAAGTATTCAAGTATTCTGTTGTATCATTTTATTTTCAATATTTTACTTCAGCAATTCTAATATTTCTCTGGCTTGTCTGTTTAAATATCCATTATGCCATTCATCCATTAACTATCATCTTTAATTAGGATTTAGTCTCCAAGGGGCCTAGAACTGAGTACCTTATTCACTGCTGTAACCTTCACATTTAAAAGAATGCAAGAAATAAATCTCAGGGAATATTCATAGATCAATTTCTTTCTTTTTTTGGTACTAGGAATCAAACTCGGGATCTTGAGCTTGCTAGGCAGGTGCTGTGCCACTGAGCTAAATCCTCTGCCCAAATCTCTTATTTTAACAAGTGATTTTATTTACTGAATGATTGCCTTCATTTCATACTTTAAAATGGCAAAAAGATCAAATATTACTACTGTGACAACTTTTGTTTACAGGGAATTCTGGAACCAAAAATTGAGTTGTAGCTTATTGTTCCATGCCATACAATGAATACATTATCTTGCCCACTATTTTATTTTCAATTGAAAAATATCATGTATCTGAGGATTTATTTTCTTAAATTAGATTTGCTACACAAGAATAGTAAAATAAACTCAGGAATAGAAATTTTAAAATTATCTGAAAGAAATAGAAATGAAGTACTACAGGAGTCAAGAAAGGACATGGACTCTTCTTGTTTTGTGACTAATACTGTATTGTGACAATGGAAAAATTTATATTCCATCAAATATTGTAATTGCAAAGACTTTTTGTGTTTCAATAGTTTTTGAGCTAAAGTAATTTTTGAATGAGGTTTTTGGTACTACTCTGAAAAGGAAGTACTTGGATTCTTTATTGACTGAGGTATCAATTTTGAATGCTGTATATGTAGCAGTCACCACCCTTAGTGAAAGGAACTCAAAAAGATTTAAATAAAGCACCTGCAAAATTTATGAGTGAGAATAACAACAGGCAGCATTATACCTTATAAATCATCCTATGTATAATGTGATATATTTTCTTTACACTGGGTTGAATATGGTGAAAAAAGTAAATGAGGAAGAAACAAATCTTGCATAAAACTTTGGAGACACCTTCACAATGGAATGTTAGTTTTAGTAATATACTCATTTTCATACCAACTGGAGGGAAATTTGGGGACAACATTTATTTAAACTGAAATACTTCAGTCAGACATGGTGGTTCCTATAATCTCAGCACTAATGAGGTTGAGGCAGGTTCTGGGAAGATGGCAAGAGTGGTGAAAAGCAAAGAAAAACCTATCTGGGACATAGCTATGTGGGGAAGAGAAGAGAGAAGGAAGCGGGGCCCTGGGACCCAGCAAGGATCTGAAGCAAGAATTGAAGCTTAGGGGAGAGTGAAGAGAGACTTCAACAAAGAAGAAAGAGGTGGCATATGGCGCTTCTCCCGACTCACCTTGTGGGAGGGTGGCTCAAACCTGCAGATACACAGTGAGTACTGGCAATCCCAGAAGCCTCCCTAGAGAAACACAGCAGTGGAGTAGAGCAATGGATGCAGTGGAATACAGTGACTGGTGAGTTATTCAGGTTCAGACATCCACAGGAGAGGGCGATTTAAAACAACTTAGTGAAACTCCGTCTCAAAATAAAAGTGAATAAAGGGCAGGCAATGCGGCTAGATTCAATCCCTGATACAAAAACAAATAAAATGCCTGGTGAAATTTTAGAGAAGTAATAATCAGTGGAATAGATATTTTAATACTTGTTATAGTGTTCTTCCCATCCTAAGGGCTTATTTCAAATGTTGGGCTAGTAATTCCTTCATGATATTAACCATTTGGACCACTCATGCCTCTACCCCTTATGCTTATTCTGAGGTTATTGAAGAAACCATAGTAATCACTTTTGATGCTTATTTAATTGATATCACGTTGTAAAGAGTTTGATTTAATATCTAAAAAGATCACCAGATGTGGTGGTGCCCACTTGTATTCTCAACATTTGAGAGGCTCAGGCAGAAGGATTGCTGAAAGCTTAAGGCCAGATTGATCTAAATACCTTGTCTCAATACCAACCAACCAGCCAACCAACAAGAAATCCTAAAGGGTCACTCCGTACAGCTCCACTATTAACAAAGGAAGAGTTGGTATTGTAACAGTTTTTGTGTTTCTGAGTTCAGCATTGAACCAAACTTTAAATTCCTGGGCACCCCCCCCCCAAAAAAGAGAGCCCAAATATATTAAAGACAGAGCAAAGCAAAAGAAGAAAAAACAAGCTAACATAGAGTAAAATGTACTGTTTTGATTTGAAAGTACAGATATACTGAAGATGAGGACACAATAAAGGACACCAATACCTTGCTTTTCCATTTGTCTCTATTTAGTCTTAAAGCTGTTCACCTGCTGTGAGATCTAGCAGACTATTTGAAGAGCTATTACTGTGTTTTGACCTTAGAAGCAAAGAATACATTGTGTACTTTAGTGCAATATTTATTTTATTTGATTGATGGGCATTTATAGAGTGCTTACATAGACTCTGTTACTGTTTTGAGCACTTTATGCATCATTTACTCCTCCTAACCATTCTTTGATGTTGGTGTTATTATTATTCCTGCCTTTTAGATGAGAACACTGAGGCCCAGAGAAGTTAATGAATTTGTACAAGCTTGCCCACTGTTCTACCCCAAAACCTAGGATCTCAAACTTCAGGCCATGTTGCCTCTCAGTGCTACATTCTTTCAAATATACTTGAGTTGTATTAGTTTAAAGACCTGCAAATTTTAATTCAAATGGCTGCAATTTTTACTTTTTTAAGTTAGCAAAGAGAGAGATTTAAATGTAGTAAGAGTTGAATAATACTGCATATAGATTGTAACATATGATGCTTTCAGACATTTCTTCATATAAAGTGCTTTCTTGAGAATTTAGCAAATTAGCCTAGATTGCCTGAGCTGACAAAAGTCTGAAAAATGCCACTTTCTCCTCCACCCGCCTTCTCTCTGACTGAACACAAGGGTGATCTCCCACTTGGCTCCATCCTCAGCCCTTTTTATCTTTTTACTTTGAGCTGGAATCTTTCCAAATTTCACAGGCTTGCCTCAAATTGTTACCTTTCTGCCTCAGTCTCCCAAGAGGCTGGCATTGGATGCTAGGTAAATATCTCTTTAAAATCCCACCAATTCTGTTTTTGTCTTTTTACATGATAAACATTATTTGTCCCACAATTTGAAAGTCCTAAATGGCAACCAGTTGGCCCTTTTGAACAACTGTATTTATTCTCGGAAATGGGATATGTGGGTGCCATATCACGTGTGGCGATAATATGCAAGTACTGTTATACAAATTCTCAACTAGATTCTTGAAGCAAAGCATATATGGGTGTACTTAGTTTTGAATTTTCTTGCTACTGTCTTATAGGGGATATGTCTTTAAAATATTCTCTAATGGCTTAGAAATTTAGCACTTAAGCAATTTCTGTGTACCTGTAAGTTACCGTAGTAGGGAAAAATCTTTAAAAACTGTAATTCAGAGAGAGCTATATGTTTCCTTCAATGCATAGTTTTAGTGATTTATGCATGCGTGTATATGTGTGTGTGTGTATACATGTGTGTGCCAGGTCCAACTCATGGATCCACAGATGATTCAGTACAATCTTCAGTAACTCACTTTTGAGAACACCTCAATAACTGAAATATATGAGGTAAAGGAAGACATTTCCCCCACCTCAGAAAATGTTCTCTGAGGTGGAATTTTACACAACCTTCCAGGCAGTATAAATCTTCAAAATGGTAATAACCAAACCTCAAATAAATATTCAAGATATTTGCTGACTAAACATCTAGCTTTTTATCATGTTATGACTTTTTCCCTTTTAGTTTAGGATAATAGTGAAAAAATATTTCAAATCTGTATACTACATACAGTATAAAAATAATCCCAGTAATAGCTTTGTTATTACTAAATCTTTCTACTCCTCCTGAACTCTTTTGGGTTAATTAATTCATAAATGGGGACATAGGAGGATATGCTACGATGGAAAAAGAAGGTTCCAGACCTTTCTCTTTTCATTGCTATGTGAAATCACAAGTACATAGAAGGGAAGATAGGGAAAAAGCCCAGTCCTTCCTGCTGGAAGATTTGTGGGAAGAAAGGAGACAGAAAACAAGGTCAGGACACAATGTTTTCTGCCTTTCTTTTTTCGAAGTCTACATAACAAATAGTTTAGGGACCTCTAAAATATCTAGATATGAACAGAAAAGGCAAGTATATTATGATCTTGGCGATAACCAAGGGAGGTTATAGCAGAAGACGTATCTGAGTTTGCTACCACTTTTGTTTTTCATTTTTGTTTTTAGTTTTCACTTTTGTTTTTCATTTCATTTTCATTTTTTCATTTTCATTTTATACCACTTTTTGTTTTTCATTTCATTTTCATTGAGGTTTGAACCCAGGGCACCTACACTGAGCTGTATCTCCCAGTCCCTTTTTAATATTTTACTTAGAGAAAAGGTTTTGTTAAATTGTTCAGTTGCTTGGGCTGGGCTCAAATTTGCAATGCTCCTGCCTCAGTCACTCCAGTCACATGCTGGAATTACAGCCATGTACCATCATGCCTAGCTGTTTGCTGTACTCTCGGTGTTAAAGGGCACTGACCTCCTAATATGCAGAAATTTAACCCAAGGCTTGGGGAAGAGCATATTCTTGACAAGCACATTGAGAGAAAGCAGTTTGACAAAGGTATACATCACAGATGAAGTATGGGGGTTATCTAACTGTGTTCATTTGAATACTTGGAGTTTCATTCAGAGATAGACTTTTATCCTACATTCGGGCCCATGAAACGATTTTGTTTTTTAATTTCCTCAGCTAGGTTTTCCCAGTGGTAATTTTCTCTGAAGGTGAAATTTGTCATTTTTCTGAAGTACTTTTGTTATTTGCTGCCATGCATTCTGCCACAGTGGCATTTAAGTGTCAGAGCCTGGGAAGCTTGAAATAACTGACCATCATAGTTGATCATGATGGTTATGGTCAAAGGGTCTAAAAGTAGAAAAGATACGGCGGCTATCTTAGCATGTTGGCAGGGAGTTTACAGGAGGACACATGGCAAGGACCCTTTGTTGGTCAGTGGGATCTACTATAGGGATTCCAGTTCTCGGAAATTCATTAAAACAAAACAACAAAACAAAACAAAATAAAAAAAATCACTGTCACAGGAACTGGGGCACCAGGCATTAGGAAATAAAGACACAAGATCAAAGAACCAGTTACTGTGATAAAATAAAAGCATCTTACCTAAAACTATGGTAAAGCTCAGGGTAGAATAAGATAAAAATGTTAGAAATTCAGCAATTTTGACTTGCCACTATTTCCTCAAATAAGTAAAATGTTTATTTCAGATTTTGCTGAGAGGTATCTTGGAAATATAATGTCACAATTCCTCAAGCTAAAGGAATTTAGGGGCTGGCAGTCAAGAAGTATAGTTTGTAGCCAAATATTTCTCTCTCATCCATTTTACAGCATTGTCCAATGAACATTAAGCTATTTTTCATTTAGTTCAGCAAACATTTTTTTCATTGGTTTATATAAAGATTAATGTATAAAACCCAAACTTTTATTTTGAAAAATATCTTTGGAATATCTAGCTGAATAAAATATATGGACTTTTTAACCCAGCAATTTTTGCTCCTAATTTTACTGTTTGTAACAGGAAAAAAATGGATGTGTATATATACACATATATTGTTTTATTTTCTAAAAGAAAAATCCACAACCAGTTACCTGAGCATAGGGATTTTGAACACAGTTTTTATTTCTCTTCTAATTTCTTTTTCCTCCCTACACTCTCTTTTATGTATATTTACTAAACCCTCATATATATTATTTTATTTGTAGTATAGAAAACTTTATTTTGATGAAGAATACTTTGTATAAGGTTACTTTTCCATTTGTAGAATATGAATTTGTTTTCATAAATAACACCTAGGGAAAAATCATACCAAGCAATTGCTTTAAGTCACACACAGACTTACCAGTCTCTTATCATTTTGGTTTATTTTATACTTAAAAGGACACAACTAAGCAGTTTATTAAACTGTCAATTAGCTTGGGGCCTATGTTTTATATGCCTTTAAAAATCTAAAAGTAAGAAAAAGGCTAGATATATCTTAAAACATATAAAATGCTTTCCAGTTAATTTGGTGTCTTATATAAATTTTATCTATATTTATAGTCATGACCTTATATATCCCATAAAAATAGAGACAAAAATGAGGACTAAGGCAGCTGCATTCATATTTTTGGTGATTTTTAACATAGGAAGAAAATAGCTGCTTTTGCCCTGAGTCTCAGATGCCAAGTTGATATCAGTAATTTAGAGCCATTATCAGACAAAAACGTCCCTCACCACGACTGGTCTGTTCAACCCAGCATGTCTTCTTAGTTGTACATTTTCAGAGGCTGAACTCTATTCCAAGGGGTAATTTTGGCTTGGTCATAGACACATAATGCTGGTATTACCGTACATGACCACTCTTCTTGGGGATAATAGTACAGCTGGGCTGCCAATTGGGCTTAGAAGAATGACGTCAGGTTTATTTTGCTTCCAGCAATACTGTGAGGCCAAAACTTGCTTTGGCTGGAGAGATATAGAACAGTAATAGATATTTTGCTGTTATACAGTGCTCACTTATAAAAAAAATTCATGCTTTTGCAAGCATTAATTAAGCCTAGTAACATTTCTCTTCATCTGCTAAGTGTTATTATATGGTGTGCATTTTAGAGGTTTTTCTTTTTACAGTACTATGCAGAGTTGGATGATTAGGCAGAATATGTTTAATTGACAGAGCTGACTACAAAAATAAATAGTTTGAATTCCTTTTCCTGACTCCAGTTGTCAAATATTCCCTTTTAGATGGGCAGGGAAATGCCTATACATCGAGGTGATGTTGTGTCTTAAGATCCTTGAGAGCAGACTCCTTTGTTTATTTTTCCTAGCTCTTGATTCTCCTCTTGAAAATGGGAACATTTAAATTGTGCGTCTGTGTACATTTCTCATTCTCTTTATGTCTTTCATGGCATATGATCAATATCTTAAACATTAAATAAGCATAAAGATAAAGTATAATCTAGTGATGCTTACTTGGAAATAGAAGGCACTATTAATATGTGCTATATGTAGTAGCCTTGTGAAGTCCTCCGTGCCAGGAAAAGGAATAAAACCAGTGGTAGATGAAACCAGATGCCGCCTGAACTACTGTTAGAATGTTTGTATTGGTAGTTCCAGAAAGTTTTTTTTTCAAATAGTATTTTCACCAATATTACAGTCTTTGTTATTGGCCCATATCAAAGTCTAGAAATAAATGTGTTTCTTTTCATACTATGTAGCTTGGCTTTCTTTTAAAGTGTATTATTTTTCTTTTACTTCATAAAATATTTCTTCCATGTATAATTAATAGACTTCAGTTAATAAATCTTTTGCTTTTTAATGATACTTATTTAAAATTTTGGTTATTTTATATAATATATAATATATATATATCTGTAATATGTGCAAACAATTTATAAACCAGTTACATGGAATTATTAAAATAATTTGAATGATTTATCTGGTAGAGGTATACTATTGAAGCAACTCATTCCAACATTCTGAAACCTTAAAAATAAAGTAATCATGAGTTTTGGCAATTTGTTTAAACTTTCATATGGATTTAAATTTTTAAAATGTATGATTAACCATAACATTCAGAGAATTTTATGTAGTTGGTATTTCATAATCAGAACCATCTAATAGAGAAGCAATAACCTTACTGATTGTGAGATAATTTATTTTAATTCCTATTTAAAATATCAGAGCAAATGTAGAAGTGTGTTATCTAATAGGCAAATAATAAGAAATATTTGCAAAAGAAATAAAGACAACATCAATTTTTATTGTGTCTCTTTAGTAAAAGGTTTCCCTAATGTATTCTTTAAAAATATTGTTCAAAGAATTAAAGAAAGTACTCTATAAGCAGATACAAGTCTTGAGCATATAATGTAGACTTAGAAATCCCATATTGTTCATTAGGAAAAATTAATAATTTTCTCAGAGATTCCCTTTTGAATTAATAGAATCTTTCTATTGGGACAAAAGTTACGCACTGATTTTTTTTTTCTGATCTGTTAAATTCTGTACCATAATGGGATTTTATTTTAGAAACCTAGTAATTATAACAGTGTCTTCCATGTTATTTCAACAACCTCTAAAATACTGATTTACATTGGCTTTTCTATTTATTCAGTTTTTAAATTGAATCCAAGTACTGTGAATCAAAACAACTTATAAAAACAATCATGCTTCATTTTTATATTCTGTTTAAATTGTGCCTGAAAAATCTGTAAGAGTATAATCTTGTTATTGCACATTTATACTAAGCAGATATGCCAGCTAAATATATCAAAAGTTCCCCAAATTAATGGTTATCTCTGGCCCCCACAAAATCTCTTACAGATTCCCTGTCCATTATCCCTATCCCTACAGATATAAAACTTAGAAAATTTAATTTCTGTCAAACATATATGCTATTCCACAATAGGAGATATATAATGCTAATTAAGAGACAAACATACACAACATAAAACAAATAAGTCAGCTAAATATTATTTTCTGGATTTTACTCATCTCTGATGGTCCATTTTGGATTAGGTGCTCATTCATGGGCAAATCATGTGAGAAGATGGCATCTTCCATTCTAAGCCTCTGACTGGAAGGAGTATCTATTAGAAGAAAAATTCAGAAAAACAACATCTACTTGAAATTGCTATCCTTTTGTGAGGATGTATGTCCCTCCAAAGAAGAGAAAAGAAACAAATGTTAAAGTTGATTGAGGAATATCTGATATCAGCTATTTTAAATTAGGCGTGAAAAGTTTCAATTCCATTTCAGAAGACAGGATCTATGAGTCACTTGATTTGCTACAAATTATGATCTTCCAAAGACCATGACTTATAAATGTGAAATTATATTTCTGTGAAATCCTGTTTTTTCTAATACTCACTAATGTTATTGATCTCTGCCTCAAGTGGTTATCTACAGACTCGTTTGTTGTTTGTGAGATGTGGGTGTTGTGCTTCCTTGTTGGAGACCACTAAGAAGTGGCTCTGAACAGGATTTAAAATTAACTAATTGGCTTTCTGTGTTTATCTGTGAGTCTGTCCTAGGCCTAGGCCCCTTGCCTGGTGATCGGAGCTGATTCACAGTAAGTGAACCTCCATGAATCACTGGTTCTGGCTGAGGCGTGTAGTGGCCTATAAGGCTAGAGATACCTCAAAGGGCAAAATAATGCCACAGTGGTAGACACTTGGCTCAAACATCAATTAAGTAGATTGAGACTACAGCTATAGAAATTGCTCCTACGGTCTCACTTCTATCATGTCTTCATGATAAGACAGTTCTACTGAATTGACTTGATTCATTACTTGGAGGCGTCCGTGAAGTGACTCTCAAGGTCCTGCTCATTGCCTGCACTTTCCTCGGTTTCCTGACCCTTTGTTGTTGGAGAGTCCATAGAAGTCTTTGTCTTAGCCCTCAGAGTCTCGAGGGCCCTAAAATCATACCACTTGTCTCATTTTATTTAAGCCTTCGCTGTACACTCATTTGGGAGATTGGAAATCTTGGTCAGGACCTGATACTTCCTACATCTGAATCTTCAATAATTCTGAGACTTCTTATGAGTTTTAACTGTTTTACTTTCACTACTTATTTCACAGGCTTAAAATGCACTCATGCCCACACATCTATAAATTTAATGTTTCTTCTTAGTGATGAATCTAAAGGGAAAATCTAAAGGGAAAAATCAAGTTACAAATTTTGAAATATTTTCCTCTTACAATGTGCTGTATCTATCTTGTAAGTGAAAAACGTGCCTGGAGTATCACATATTCAGAGAAATGACATTTTTTTATGAACAAACTTTAATATTAGGATCCTTTATTCTGTAGTGTATGTTGAGATCTTATATAAATAAAGTAAATTAAATAATACATTTTATTATGTACAATGTAGCTCATGCAAATTTTCTATTTAAAAGATGTAAAAGCACAAAATTGGTAACACTATGTTAAAAAGTTGAATAATACCTTTTAAAATCTTCCATTTTTTTTCTCAAAAAGTTTTAGTGCATTTGCTTTTACCTAGTCTCTACAACTTTTGAACTGTTGTTGATTTATTTATGCTATTTAGGATCTGTGACAACGGAACATTATGTAGACAAAAGGTATACATAGTTGTTATGTTGTGACAGAATTTTAGAAGGCTACAGTCAAATGGGTGATTTGCTACAAAAATTAAACTATGTGCAATTTGCATGAGAGTAAGGATTTCTTCACATTTTTAAATGCCACTGATAAATTGAGAAACACAGTAAAACTAGTTAGACAAAAAATCATGTTGTTAAACACAAAAGTTATTACTATTCATGAGAGTACTGAAATTCAAGAGATAGAAACATGATAAAGGACTCTATCTAACTGTTGAACTGTGTAAGAACAATCCAAAATGTTTTCTTGTTGTTGCTTCTTAATATGGTAAAGGTGACAAAATCATTTTCTGTGTCAAAATCAATATATAAACTTTCATAAAAATAGCTAACGACTTGTACAAAGTGTACTTTCATTTTTAATTGACCATAGTAACTGATCATCTTAGGATGTAGTGTGACATTTTGATACAAATATACAATGTGTGATGGTCAAATCAGAATAATGGGCATATCTGTCACTTGAGATATTTACTATTTCTTTGTGTTAGAAACTTTCACAATGTTTACTACTAGCAACTTTGAAGTATTCCATTAAAGCTAACATATTTTTTCATTTAGTTTTAGGCACTTTTGATGACTGTCAGAGTGCTGGTATCTGTCAAATGCCATTCACACAGCACTGTTGCAGCCACTGCTATAGATCTGTTGGTCTGGGTCTTTCTGAACCTTTAGGGTGCTATTTCTTTTTACCTAACCCTTGCTATTCAGCCACAGCTGAGAGGAAGCAAGTAACAGATGGTGGCAGGGCTGCTTCTGCTACAATGTGGAGGAATACTGGGAGGTATTCTTTGTTTGGCTAGCTTTCTCATTGTTAAGACAATATTTCTGATAGCAATAACTTAAAAGAGAAGTTTAATTTGACCCATAGCTTTAGAACTTTTATTCCATAGCCAACTTCCATGTTTCTTCCAAAGCAGAAACATTATGGTGGAAGGATATAGTGCATTAGAGCTGCTCACTTCATGGTGACAAGAAAGCAGAGCATAGGGGAAGAGTACCAGCCAGAGATATATCCCCTGAAGTCATGTTCTAGTAACACTTCTCCAACTGGACCCACCTCCTAAGAGCACATTCAGCTGTGGTTATCAGTGGATTAATACACTTGTCAGTGTAGCACCCTAGGATCCAACCATCTCTTCAGAGGTTTCATATTCCAGTCAAGTAGAAAATTAAGATTAGCTTGTACAGTCCTTTTTATAAGTTATCTGTTGCCGCATCCAAAAGTGAATTCATATATATTAATATACATTTCTTTTCTTGCAGTCAGTGGAAGACATCATTCTGGAAAGTTTGATATTCATTCTCAAATTCTAAGACAATTTGATTTTTATTTCTTTTTTCCCTTGCTTTGGAAGATTTGGTTCTGTACTCTCATCTAGGTAAGAGTTCCTGTGCTAAGTTTATGAACTGAGCAGTTTCTTTCCAAGGCCCATCAGTGGGGTTAGAGAAAGCTTGCAACAAAATCAGTTTTTTTCTTTAATTTTGCTTAATTTAGGAATATTTTCTGAAAATATGACTAAAATGCTGGTGAGTGACAGTAAATAAAAATGCCAAGTATATATATTTAGAGAGAGAAAGAGAGAGAGAGAGAAAGATTTCTTTAGGCTCTTTATAGTGTTTTAATATTATTAGTAACTAGAATATTGTTATTAATTTATTTTCTATGTTTTTCCTACTGTTTATGAATTCTCTTTCTGGTAATTTCCATTTCTAGGAGAAACTAAGTTTCTACAAATTCAAGTTACTAAAAAATTCAGTTAAACATGAAACATAACCATTGTTTATTCCCTAGAAATAGAAAAAAAGCCTACAGTGACATAGCCCCTGGTCTTTACAAGTCTAACTTTGAAAGCAAACAAATAAATCATTGTATCATAAAAAGGAAAATAATAGTGATATAGGAAAAAGGAAAATAATTATTATTTAAGGAATAATGGAGATATTCGATGACTTACAAAAAACAAGAAAAAATTCAGATGAACAGATGAAAACCAAAATAAACTTTTCCTCCCAACCCACAAAAAGTGTTGCTTAGCCTGAAAAATTAAATACTTAAAAGGAAAATGAGTGAAGGGTAAGTGATTAAAAAAAAAAAAGCGTTAATATGGTCTTGTTCTCCAAACCTTGGTACATGGATGCTAGGAAAATCCATGGCCATTATTTTAACTTTAAAAGAGGAATATGTGATTCCAGGAAGACACTTTGCTTCTTGTGTGGTTTGTAAAACATACTATGATGAGATATGCAAAGTAGGAAAACATATAATTGAATCAAAAGTTTGAATAAACTATTAGTAGATTTTAGTACTTATAAGGAAAATTGAGATATTTGTGAGATTTGTGACTGATGTTTGAGATTTAAAATAAATGCTACTATATACATGTTTGATTGAATATACTACTGAGCAGATGAACATTCCAAACGTCTTCTCTTATCCTTTTGACAAGCAGGAACTAAATAATTCATAGTTACAGTCTGACCAAATCTTTAGTCTCTGTATGTGAGTGTGTGTGGCCCTATGAAAACTCCAGGATTCATCATATAATTTTATAAGGAAATCCATATTATGCTATAATAACGTATTTTCTTATGTTACTTTTCAGTCATGGTATCTTCACCATTGACTCTGTGGTGCTTCACCTGTGAGTCAGTCTAACCATTTACTTTATGTGTTGTTCTCCCTGTGTTGAGACCACTACAGGAGGTGATCTATAGTCTTAGATAGAGCACATTGCCTGCATATATTGTGCATCTGTGATAAGCTACCCCACAACCCCCATCTTTCCAAGCCTTCATGACTACCTCAATCCCTCACCTGCATCCTCTTCCTACTTTGATAATATTGTCCAAAATATCAGAGGGAAGAATTATCTATCATGAACTTCTTGGAATATATATATATATATATATATATATATATATGTCTTGGACCTCATATATATATATATATTATATATATATGCATTTAATATCCATTATCATTTTTCCTTGTATCTCCCTAAAAACAGTCTCTTCATTTATATAGGTTTGTATATTTTTTCTAGTGAATACTGCTTTTCTATTTTCTTTCTTACATGTTTCCTTGCATTGTTATGTTATGATTTGTAATTTATTTACTACCCAACCATAAAATTAAAAATCGCATTAGATTTCTATCTTTTTCTCAAATGCTATATCCTATAATTCTCATAAAGTTTACAGTTTTACTATCATTTTAACTTCTCTCCATTCACTGCTAACATCTTAAATCAAAATTTTATCTCAGCTGCATAGATTACTGCAAACAGCATCTGGTTTTCTTCTTCTAATCTTGGTTTCTTCCAATTGTAGTCCTCTGCTATTTCCAGAACATTCTTTCCTAAATGTAAATGAGAATATGATATGCCCTACATAAAATGCGTTGTGTTTCCATTGTCCTGAAGTCAAAGTTAAGCTCTTTTTTATGTGTATACCATCATCGATAATCTGGCCTTGCTATCGTTCAATTGTACCTCATTTCATACCTTTTGCTTAACCTGAGTTCCAGCCAGGGATTCATAGTTTCAGTGAATGTAATGCTATTGAATGTTTCTATGCATCACACTTTTCCTCTGTTAAAGATATCTTGGGAGTATTTTAAAATAATTTTTGAGCATCTAATGTGCCCATTGGTAATTTCTGCTCTGTGCTATAAGCACAGAAGTAACTCAGACTATTCCCTGACCACTGAGAAAATGAATGGAGACACACAATGAAGAAGGGATGATTTCATGTAATATCACCAGAGCAAGGACTGTGCCCTCTTTATTCACACCCAAATGATGACTGCCACATGAGATCTAATAAAAATTTAATATTTTATGATAATGGTAAAAATATAATAGCTTTTACTTAGTTGTTATTTTGTGCCAGGCATTATTTTAAGTGATTTTACATATGTTGCCGTATTTAATTATCAAAACAAACTTGAGGAATATATAATATCATTATAATCATTTTGTTGGTGAGGAAATGGAGGCAGATAGAAGTTATCTGAGTAACTTTTATCATATTAATACATGCTTAAGGTACATTGGAATCATAAAATAAAGGAACCTAATCCAAGTGCCATGGTTTAAATGCATGCCTTTAAGGTCAATATTCCAAAGGCTTAGTATCCAGAGTAGCACTGTTGGGAGGTATGAACCCTCTTGGAGTTGGGGCCTGATGGAGGCCCTTGAGTACTTGGAAGTATGTTCTTGAAAGATATAGGTACAATAGGATCTCAGTCTCTTTTTCTTACTTTCTTTGCTACATGCAATTTGTTTTGTGACACATTTCTGCCATGCTTTGCTGTTTGCCACAGGGACCATTCAACCATTTACCAAAATTGTGAGTCAAAATTAACCTTTTTATTCTTAAGTTAATGACTTGAATATTTTGTTGTAGAAATGGTAAACACCAGCTCTCTTGACTCAGAAAAGGCTTCCTATGAACAAAGGAAAGAAAATATATTAAGAAAGTACATGAAATGGCATAGTTTCCTCTGCGTTTTATGTTAGAGGGGGTAAAATAAGAAAGGGAAAAGAGTGATAAATGGTACCTAGAAATATTGTGACTATGATGAGAAGAAGATAAAATGTTTCTTTATTTTTTCAGTTTCATTGCTCTAGACTCTACATAGTCTGTTATTATCTTTATCCCTCCCTTTACTCAGTCCCCCACCCACTTGAATTACTTACCTTCCTGTGACATGACCAAATTTCCAGAAGTGAACGAGATTCAAGTAGAGGAAGAAATGGTACCTGTCCATTACTGTCAGTACATACTTTCATTAGTATTAGTGCTGCTGTTGGATTGTTGACAAGGTTTTCATCTTTTACTGTAGGAGAAGTCATTGGCCAGGAATCACAGATGCTTAAAGCTCAGATTATAGGATTATCATTACTTTTCAGTTTCTATGCTTATCATATGCACACTAAAAGATTAGTTCTGAAAAGCTTCCAAAATAAGCACACAATGCATTGAAACTGATGTCTTTTAAAAATGTCTTAGGCCATTGTATTGAGAGTATTTCTTTAGCTTTGTCACTCCATTCCAGAATATATCTAATGTTAAATCTTCAGTCATAGGATCTTAAGTTTTAGTTCTTTTCTAGAGTAACTCCTTATGTGAAATTATTCAGTATGTCTCTAATGAACAACATTGCCTGTATGGTCTCAGAGCCAGCAATATTTTGAACCAGCAAAAGTTGCAGGGTACTTTTTCCTCAGTTCCCCTATAATGGGTGCCTTCTCCCTGCAAACCCTAAAAGTGAATTCAGATCATAACAAGCTTCTTTATCTAAGCTAAGGGACTAGAATTCCTCTGATGAAAATTGCCACTGAGTATTTAAGGCATATTGATGCTCAGATCAGGTTTTAGAAAGATGGTACTCCTTGTGGTAGAAGGATTGTAGAGGAGCAGCGATGCCTCTATGGAGGCTGTTGTAGTTCTTTAGGGGAGAAATGGTGTGTGTGTGTGTGTGTGTGTGTGTGTGTGTGTGTGTGTGGTAGGTGCTTAAGCAACTATACTGTTATTATAGGGAGTAGATTTTTAAAGATAGACTCTTTATTGATAACTGATTACTGTTAATCCTTCAGGACTCAGTTCTTATTCTGTGACCTTCATGAGGCTTTCCTTTTATATCCTCTAGACTGAACGAAATGCCTCTTTTTTCTCTAGAAACAACTTTTCACACTTTTACAGGGTATAGTTTTATACAGGTTGATTAGTTCAGGCCAGCTTGCTCTTACTGTGCCCGCTTTCCTTACAATTACAACCTTCTTGAAAGCAGGGACTGTGCATCTTTATCTTTATATCTGTAGTGGCAAATGTGTCCCATGTGGTAATAGTTGTGAAGTGGCTATGTTGTAAATCCTCGAGGATATATCAAAGTGTTACTCAAGCAGCATTGTTTTATTGCCACTCAGAGAATTCTAAAACAGAAGAATTTTTCCCCTGTCCCACAAAAATTCTTTTCATTTTTCACACCTTTCAAAAGTATAAGAGAGAATGAAGTCATGTAGACATGGCTGCTCTTTTGCTAAAAGACAAGAAACATCTGGGTGATAGAGAACATTGGAAGTTCACAGAAGCAGATCAGAGTCAGCCAAGTTAAAAAATGAAGCTGACATTTTAGAAAACATTTTGGAGGAAATAAAGCATATATTTAAAAAGATGGTATTTAAATTCAAGAAAAATGAACAGAATTGAGTGGTGTAAGAGATTCAGACCCAAATAGGGACCATAGTGTCTAGAATTCTGAGACCCACTGGTATGAGCAACATACCAGTGCATTATTGAAATGCATGTATCTGAAACTCAAGAATGACCTATGGTGCCGTAGTTTCTGTGCTTTGGATCCTAGAATTAGAGTCTGAGGAAGCACTATTAGCTTAGAAATGAAGGCTTCCTTTCAATTCATTGAAAGGAGGAACGAAAAATAATTAAAATATGTTGCATAATATACCAACTCCTTATGATGAGCACAATCATTATGTGCTGCAAATATATATGATTAAAAAATAAGAAATAAAAAATTCAAAATTTAACAAGGAACTGGAAGATGACATGAGAACCTTATCAACTTATATGAATGGGTGCCAGTATTTAATATTCATGTGAGTAGTGTGTATAGTTCAAATTTCAAAAGATAGGAACAGAGCTCTTTTCAAGATTTAGCAGTCTGATTTCATATATAGGGAATTTGTAAGTATGTTTAGATGTGGGTCATGCCTCACTCATGTGTTCAATATTTATCTTTTATATTAAGCAGTACATAACAAGACTCACACTTTACCTGTGGTTCCTTAACTGGCTTCATTCTGGCAAGCATATACTCCATTAGCATAGAGCAGACTATAATCAGTCAGTGCTTGCTAAGTATAAGAATGCGTCTGGATCTCCACCAGAGATTTTGTACTCTTTTTTGGGGGGAGGAGGGTTGTCAGAAATTGAACTCAGGCCCTTGCACTTGCCAGGAAGACACTTATGCCCTGAGTTGTATCCCTGGCCCTCTATTCTTACAGTAGTAAAAGATTCCATTTAGTACTTACATTTATGATTCCACAAGGATGAAAAAGAAATATAGGAACTTCTAAAAATAGTGAAATTTAAAGTACAGTAAAGTCTGTTTTTAATATTAAATCCAAATCCTAATTTGGAAGTTCTCATGTCTACAGTTTGAAAGATTCGTATTTCATTTTTATGTACATTAATAAGTTTCTTTTATAAACATGTTTGACTTTGCATCTGATATTTAATTCAGGTTGTGTTTAACTTATAAGCTTTGTGTGTGTGTATGCAGTTAGCATATGGTGGCAGTTTTTGGTCATTTAAAAATAGATGACTAGAAATGATTAACAGATAAATTATAAACTCATTTCTGGATTTTAGGTACTTTTTAATAAAAATCAGGGAAGGAAGTAAATTTAGAAAGCAAAGTCAAACATTTGAAATAAATTGGTTAATGTTCCAAGGCAATTAGAAAGGTAAAAAGATCTTGTTAGTTTCATGTGTAATGAAAATTTTTCCATTAAAAAGAAATCTAAAAATTTTTATTCTAAAGTACTATCACAGGCACAGTATGGAGGCAAGCACTGTGTAAAGATTAATACAAAATGTCATAGTCTCTTTCCTCACTGGGGTGACAGTCCAGAGAAGATAGAGGGTTTTTTTTTATCAAAAGGTTTCAAGTGAGTGAGCATTCTAATTTGCATGTTTTTTTTCCCCCTTATATTTTGCAGTCTGTTATAACTGATATGGTCAATGTGTTTTTAAATTAACATACATTTTTAATTTACACTTTATGATCACCCCAGTTCTAACTCATACTTTATTAGGTTTTCAATTTTCTGTGTTTAGAAAGAGATGGAAAGGAATCTTCTTTTTTCTTTTTCTTTTCTTTCTTTCTTTTTTGGTACCAGGGATCGAACTCACAACCTCGTGCTTGACAGGCAGGCGCTGTGCCACTGAGCTATATCCCTGCCAGGAATCTTTCTCTAGATGTAGTTATTTCAACAACAAATGAATAATTGTACTTGTCTTGTCTTTACTTAAAAAAAACTTAAATACTTGGAACATTAAGATCTCACCCTTGAATGTATGTTTATCTATGAAAAAAGGTTTATGTTCAAGACACCCATTAATTTTATGGTGAAATATTTGAGGGTAAGGACCATAGAGAATATTGATTTCCACTGACTTAATCCCCAAACCTTTGCCAAAGTGCTACTGAAGAAGAAATTGGAAAAGTTAAGCCTTTGATTATTCAAAAATGTTTTAAGGGTGAAAAGCTGTTAAAAGAAAAAGAAGCAAATGTTATTGCCAAAGGCTACTCTCAAATACAGCTTGGTATAGTGCAACCTGCAATAGCTTGTGGTGGAGAAACTTGCAGATGGCTACTAGTTCTGGTAATACGGAGAACAATATTTTATGTTAATTCCAAAAAAATCACTTGGGATTATTGTACCCCAGTGGGATGGGGTAGCTGTGAAATGAATTACTTTTATGGGCAAGAATAGAATGGAGCTGTCTAGGAAGGATTTAATTCCTAATTTCTGTTCATCACTTTTTTCTTATCCTACATAATTACTAAGTACTTATAAGCATGATTCCTACATTTTGAAAGGTGAATTTGACATAGATTTTACAACTACTACCTTCTCTATCAGTTATTTAAGGATAATCCATGTGGTGATTAATCTATGCAGACCTAGAGAACTGACGTGTATTATTGACAGAAATTAACCTTACTGAGATCACTGAATTACGGACTAATAGAAATATCTTGGTTGATTTTTCCCATTGTGATTGTGTGTCTTGCCCACGTTATTCAGATATCTACATATATCAATATATAGGATCAGAATGAGTTCAGAGTCGATGCTAAAAAATAATTCAGGAGGATCTTTCAGAAGTCATAATGCAGATGATGTTCATTTGGACTATTAGAAGATGATTAAAAAGCTGATCACATAGAGATATATTTAAGAGGTTTGTACATGTGCATGTTTAAGGAGCTAATTTCTTAAACTAAAATTTGATATTTATAAATATAAATGTAAATGTCATTATGAAGGTTGGTAAACTCAGGGAAAAACAAATGGTTTAATACCAGTCTTAGCTGGAGGTCTGAGAATCAAGACTGTCAATGATATAGCTTTAGTCCAAAGATGGGCAAAAGTCAAGGATTAGAAATACCACATGTTTCAGGTTGAGTCTGAGGCAGAAAAAAAATCTGATGTTCCAAATCAAGGCCATTCAGTAAGAGAAATTCCTTCTTATTCAGTGACGATACAGTGTTTTTGTTCTAGTTAGGCTTTCAACTGATTGTATGAGGCCTACTCACATTAAGGAGGTCAATATGCTTTATTAAGTCTACCAGTCTAAATGTTTTCTCTCACCCAAAAATGCTTTCACAGAGACATTTAGAGTAATGTTTGATCAAGAGGAAGAGTACACTGTCAAGTCTTGTGTTTGAGCAATGATTAATATAATTTCCTAGGTTGAAGAAATGGGGAAAAGTATGCATAGTAGTGATTTGGGGTAGTGAATGTGAATGACTTAAACTAAGCACCCAAAATATATATGGGCAGATATATAATTATAGTCTCAACTTCTTCCCTTTCCTACTGAAATGAAATAGTAACTCTAAGTCAGAGGGCATATATAAGGTAAAAGGAACATATAAGGAACATTTGTGAGATTAGGTTCTGAGGAGAAGCTGAAAGAAATTACACTGATCTTGGTTACCGCTGGGCTTGGTAATAGTTCTCAGTACTCCCCATGGTTTAATGCTTACTTATATTTTCATATTATAACTTAGATGTTGGGGAATGAGATAAAAAATGCTTACATTGTGGCAGAGGGTCAGACCACATCTTCATGGTGAGGTGGTCTTTTCTTGAAAGAAGCAAATATTCCGCTCCTATCCTAATTAAAGTTTTGCACTAGAGAAGGAAATGAAAACAGACTTTCATTAGAACATGGAGCTTACATCCTGGGGTGCTGCTGTTCATTTTTAGATAAGTGAATGTGTTTGGTGAGCCACAAGTCTGTTCTTCCATCAAGTGTAAGATTTAGAACCCTTGAATTACTTATGTTTTGAATTATTACTTTCACTAGCATTAAATATATAGTTTATGCCATATCATTATTATTCAATATATATCATATATTTATAATGAGTTAATAGATCCATATATGAGTCACATTAAAATAGAGAAAGAAACTGATTATTGATTAGCTCAGGAGAAAGTGATAAAATGAATGGAAGTCAATGTGTAATGTTTGCTAGCTTGAATTGTCAACAAAATGTATCCTATAACTGTACCAGTATCATGGAGAGTCTTGAAATTGGATAGAGAATTCTACCAGAGAGACTTCTGCTCCCTAGTAGAAGAAAAGTTCAATACCAAAATTAGAACCTCCCCCCTCCCAAACAATGCAGAACTGGCTTCCCAATATTCTTGTTGTTATTATCTGGTTTCCAGAACACCCGTCTACCTGATCAATCCATCAAGGCGAAGGTGTATCATTGTTAATCATTTTTGACAGAGATGAAGTCTTCCCAATGTAGCAGAACGTTTTGACCCATAATTAGTTGCTCAACTGTACTTTGAAAGTTGAGTTTAGTGTGAATTCATCTCAATGCCAAGTTATATTGAACAAATTTCTGGCATAGAGGTTTTCTTTGACATGTGGCCTGGTAATAATTATAATTGTCTTTTTACACATGAGTTTGTCTGTTTTGTTTGTCCCTGACAGAGACTTTTCACTAGTTGAATTTACCATGAAAATATTCATGAAGGATGCATGATAAAGCTAGCGCTCCTTCTCTTTTTTGCAATACTGTTCACTTTCACAGTTTTGTTTTTAACAGGGAGAGGTATTGTCTGTTGTGTTAACTGTAGAAAAGAAGCACTGTATTCAGAATTTAGATTTCAAAATTAACAGAAAGGGAAAAGTCACCAAGTTATTTAAAATTACTCTTAAGAAAGAATGCATTGGAGATTATTGAACTATGACTCACCCAGACCAACAAAAAGCTTTCTGTAGCTGGCCACCAGAAACACCCATTTTTAACCACCACACTCTCCCTTACAAGACAAATTGCTTGTGTGTTTTGACATGTTTGCATCCACAGTGGAATAAGATTTTAAGTTCACACTCCATCTAGACCATACAAATCGGCAGACAGTATATTTAGTATTTTTGTTTTCTTCTCAATTTACATAATTAAAGCTGTGTGAGTTACTTATATTTATAATGCAACTTCACTCTAGATTCTATTCTATCTGGTTCTACTTGGCTAATCCTTCCCTAAAATTTTGTAATTGGAAATATTGATATAACCTGGGGAAAATTTTTACAGTGAAGTGGTAAGTTTAATGGGTATAGATGTAAGTGGGAAGAATACTGTTAAGTTTATTCCATGATATACTTTTAGGTTTTATGTACACTAAAAATATTGGCAAAGAACATTGGCTGCTAATGATTCCTTTAAAAAAATCATGACTTATGGGGAACAAAGTATTTCTACAGGGCTCATACTCACTAAATGATGACACAAATCACAGTCAGTTTTAAACCACTGAAATTAATATTTTATTTATTTTATTTTATTCATTGTAACTGGGAAAATGTTTGATTCATGTTAATGTCACAGTTCTTTTAATTGTTATTGTGATTTCTTTGTATATTATATACTGACTAGTGAAACTATATTAAATATTTTTAAACTAAAACTGGTAATATTCATTTCTATTTTATTTTGTAAGGCAAACAGGCAGAAGCAACAATCAATATTTTCTTCTGTAGCTCATAACTCAATTTGCTTTCTAAGGGGCACTGCAGTTCCAGCAGAGCTCTGATCATTGATTACAGATTCACCTGGCTTAACTTGATAAATGATTTTGCACAAGCCTTCTGTTGAAGATGCTTATTCAGACCTGGTAAATATAAAATTGTTACTGCTTCTTTAGTCCCATATGTAACATTAGTGGTAATAATCTGTGGTTTGTATGTTAGTATGTGTTACAGTAACAGTATTTTGAAAAATTGTTGGCATATCATTTTACCTGTATTTGTGGAATCATATGGAAAATGGTAATTAGTGTGATCCATGTGTACATGAGAAAGTTTTGAATGAGTTACAAATGAATTTATGGTGGTGGAATATACTCGTTAAAATGTGTAATGTTATTTTCCAGCCTGTATTGTAAAAGCTGAATGGAGACTGCCGATCATACTTCTGATGTAGCCAAAAAATTTATTACAGAATACTTCTTATAATAAGTTCTGTGCCCATGGCAGGTAACAAGGACTTAGTTATTTTCCTTGTGAAAAATAAAACAGATATAAATTTTTACATTATTTTCTTCAAATGGAGTTTTTGACAATTGGCAGCAATGTTTATATGGACTAATCCACTTTTATTTATAGACTGTCTTCTCTTCCCTACAAGCAAAAGATTAATTTCCATTCATTATAGTTAAGCATAAGTAATTGTCATGAACTTGACTAGTGCTTGGTAATTTTCCTAATTTGAAGTGTGTCAGTTTTGGAATTGTAAATAGTAACTATAGTTTATAATTTAAAATGTATCACTAGAAACTTGAATATTTTATAGTGTTACCCCATTTTTTGGAAAAGTGATTTTTATCTTTAGCTTACATCAGAAACTCCTTTATGAAACAATATAGATTTCTGGGGTCTAACTTTATGATTTCTGATGAACACACGGCCTAGGATGACTATAGAATGTGGATTTTTAAATTCTCAGGTGACGCTGGTTCAAAGACTCCTCTATGTAAAACCCATTTTTTAGAGATCTGAAGGCAATGTAACTTTCCTAAATTTTAAAGATGTGGTTCCAGATAAAATAGGAAAAACTCTTGAAGTCATAGGTGCAGGCAAGGACTTTTTGAACAGAAGCCCAGTTGTGCTGGAAATAGTTCCAAAAATCGACAAATGGATTACCATTAAATTAAAAAGTTTCTGCACAGCAAAAGAAGCTACCAATCAAGTGAAAAGAACCTTCAGAATGGGAAAATTTTTTTCTAGTGATTCCTCAGATACTAATATCTGGAATATTCAAAGAAAAAAATTAGACTCTCCACAATAAAAGACCCAATTAAAAATGAGCAAGTGAAATGAATAGATACTTCACAAAAGAAATACAAAAGGCCATAAATACATGAAGAGATGCTGAACATCACTGTCCATTAGAGAAATGAAAATTAAAACAATGTGGATTCAATCTTATCTCAGGAAGAATGGCCATCATTAGGAAATCAAATAATAACAAATGCTGGGAAGGCTGTGGAGTGGAGGTGTGGGAAGGAGCCCTTTTATACTGTTGGGAATATAAACCTTTGCTCACGATGTAAATCAGTAAGGAGATTCCTTAAAAAACTAAAACTAGAAATTCCACTTGACTAGCTATACCTTTTCTAGGTATCTCCCTGAAAGAGTTAAATAGATCAAATTACAGTGATACATACTTACCCATGTTTTTTAGCAGCACAATTCATTATAGCTCAATTTGGGAAGTGACCCATGTATTCAACAGATTAATGGATAAAGAAAATGTAGTATTTACATGCCATAGTGTATTACTCTGCCATAATAATTACTATGTGTATGAAGGGAGGTGTCCATTTTTTTTGCAAAGTCTATTTTGCGTATTCTACCATAAAGATAAAGTTGGAATACTACTCTGCCATAAAGATAAGCTGAGTCATTTGTAGAAAAACATGCACTTTGAGAACATAATGTTAAGTGAAATAAATTGAACAATTAAGCTTAAATATCACATTGCTCCTCTTAAATGAGAAATCTAGAATAAAAATAAACAGTAAAATAAAACATGGATGATAGAAAGTAGGGAGATAGATTATTCTCAACGAGGAAGGGGTTCAAAGGATGGATGAGCAAGGAAGGGAGTGAAGGTACGAGGGATCAAAAAAAAGGAATGGGATGTGTTATGTATGTGTTTCAATGCTACACAAGGAATGTGAATGTGATTTCCAAAAAGAAAAAGAAAACAAGGAAAAGGATCAAGGGATTGGTGGAGGGGGCAGAGAAAGAAGGGAAAGGGAATAAAAATGGAATTAATAAGTGTTATTCACATGTACTAACCTCCCACAAGGAATATAAATGTTATGCAATATGCACATGTATTAATAAACAAAAAAATAGAGATGCAGTTTCAATATAAACACACAGCTGGGGATTTAGCTCAGTGGCATAAGTGCCTGCCTGGCAAGGGGTAGGTTGTGAGTTTGATTCCAGGTACCAAAAAAAAAAAGCATACTCTATCAATATAAACAGACATTTACAGTTTGTGTGTGTAAATGACAGTAAAGATGATACTATATTCCAAGTCCTCCATTCTTTCTTTAGAGATGTGTTTACTACTCTTGATGAAATATAATACTGGAAACAATATACTATTTTACAGCATTTAGCTAAAATATGAAGAAGATAGAAAAAAATTTATAATGACAAATTATCTGATTGATTGGAGATTATAAGATAATTTTTCATTGATACTGAGTAGTTTTGAAAAATGTTATATTATTCTTTCACAGTAAGTAAACTATTCTATGAAAATTTATTTTCTCTTTTATAGTTTAGCATTGTGCAATGCTCCAGGACTATTATTTTAAAGTAGATTTTCACTCATAAAGTTTAGTAGTAGAGATGAGTTAAGACAAAGATATTCAGATGTCTGGTAATATTTTTTGTTGTTAATGATTTAAATAAGTTTTTTGTCATCTTAAAAATTAAATGATGGTAATAATAAACTGAAGGTTTTATTATAATTGCAAGGTAAGTTGACTGCAATTTTTGAAGCCATCCATTTAGAAGAAAACTATTGAGTTAGCATGAATTAACTAGGGATTAACTAGAATAATCTTATTTCAGAAGTTAACATTTATCAAGTAGATATTTAATAAATATTTGTTAATCATATTAAATTTGGAGACCTAGACTCTGGGACTATAGCTTATCAGTTTTATTTTAGAGCACACTGTGTGGGAGAGCTTTTACCTAGCTATAACTTCAACTTCTATGCTTAGTTCATCAGAATGCATGACCCTCACCCACTGATTTATAGGAGTGCATCTTCATTATGTATGGGCTGCACAGCCCTTTGATACTTTAAGAGCTGAGCCTTTCCAAATTGTATTTAATGGTCTAGATTTTGGGTTGCAATTAGACTGGAATACACTAATGCCTGCCACTGCTGATGCTGCATTATTCCTATTTTTTTCTCTCTTAAAATAACAACAAGCAATAATCATTTTTCTTGGTGTAAGTGCTTACTTTTTATTAATATGGCTTTTTAAAAAGAGCTGTACAGTTCTGACACATTAGGTTGGAATATTGCTAGTAATATATCCTGTATATGGCCTCATCAGACCTATGCTCCTGTAATTCAGTGTCTTTTCCTATTATTGAAAAATCTTTCTTCAGCCAAGGGAGTATTAAAGTCCTAAGTATGAAAGGTTCTTTTCTGCCCTTTATTTTGGCCCACAGAGATATCTTTTGAAAATTACATTTTTTGACTGTGAAAGCTTAGAATATGGATAGTCAAAATATGTAATAATGCTGTCTTATTCTGATATGTAGCATTTTTATTAGTTTTAAGAAAGATATGTTCATACTCACCAAAGACAAAATTGCCTTTTAGAAAAAGCAAATAGACTTTGCAAAAATGGACAACTCTATGCATGCACATAGTAATCAGTTTTATAAAATAAGTGGTAATGAAGTTTTATTCTTATATACCATGACCATATTCACCATATATTTCATATACTTTTTATCTTGTTTTTATTTTAGCAGTATCATTTCTTCTAGGCCTTTCCTTCATAATTTAGTTCTAATTTTATTGCACTGAAAATTTTTATGTTATTTTAAATCTGTTGTTACACAAAGCCAAATAATAATGAAGTTTTAAAACATAAAAAATTGAAAAGACCTCGTTTATTCAAGTATTGTATGCAATGTGCAAAGCTTACATATGTCCATAGCAAGTAGTTTACTGCATTATGTTTTCATTTGTAGCTTCTATTTGAATCTCCTTTCCTAAAATGCTTTCTGATGCCCTTATGTGGTGTCTTAATTGTCAGTCTAGGACTCACCCCTCTCCCACTTGAACCACCATTCTCCATGCATTACATAGAGAGTAATCTGTAGATTTCCAATATGTGGTGGGCCTTACCTAGTTTTTATTTGCCCTGAACAATGTTGTTTGTAAGATATTATACAAAAATTGCATTCATTTTTAACATTTGAAAATTAGAGATTTTCTATAAAGTTCCTGATTTTAGCTGCTGTTAAATCCTGGACAGACTTATATCCTTATTTGGCAACAGTTCTCTGGAATCAGTGATACTTGCCCCTTTTAGCTGGGACAAGAGTTCTGTTTATCTTAACCTATATTAATCTCTCTTATTTTGTAGAGAATAAGGCTAGTGATCAGTTGACATTAATACTTGGCTTATTGGTTATTTTTCTCCATGCCCAAGAACATATCTGACCCTCAATATTTAACATTGTGACTGCTCATATCTTTCGGCTTCCTTGGAACTTATTTGCATTGTGACAAGCACCACTGGTCCTGAAGAGTTTTTGTAAACTATTTTATAATTTATTCCCTGTTCCAAATACCATAATTTGAATGAACAGTTTTCTTACAGGCAATATGTTACAGAAATCAATTTAATGGTTCTGAATTTCATATCCTATAATATGTAGAGGAGATACTTGAAGGCTAATAATGTATTTTTATGGTATTGTCTCATTTATGTGTGGGGCAATCTGCTGTCACCCTCTAAAGTTTGACTCTGCTGATGCCCTATCAAGATGTCTCTGTTTGTGATTCACTCTAGTAACTGTGAGTGCATGCCCAGAACTTCCACACACTGCTTACAAAGCTGGTGACTACAACAGTTTCTACACCAAGATGATAGTAACAAGAATGGAAAAAGTGTCATTCACTGGTTGGGAAAAGTTAATGTGGAATTGGTAGATGGTTTTAAATGCAATTTTGAGACACTTGACAATAGAAAAATTCTGATAAACTATCATTAGCTTAAGAAATTGAGAATAGCGGAATATTTAAAATGTTATTCAAGGAAATGCTTTTGTGTGAATTTTGGAATCTTGCTCAATGATTATAGTTGATATATTTACAATAAACATCTTAAGAGAAATATTTTATTTACTATTTGTTTCTTGGTTCCTGTTTGAAAGCTGACAAGCAATGACTATTGGTAACAAGCATGCTTCACATATAACTCAAAGATATAATGCTGTGATTTACCTCCCACAACAGCGATTCTTTCTCCATATAGTTGAACAACAACTATATGTTGTTGAACATGTCTTCTCTGTGTTAGGAAAGACTTATGTATGTATTATAAAATAGGGATAACTTTTCTTTATATAGTAAAGGAATCTCATCAGTCTGCATGGGCCATCAAGCAATTGGGCAATAAAAAAGATGTATTTAGTAGATGATATCTTTTTGCTTGCTTTTCTCTTTTGTAATGCTCAGTATCGTGGAAGAGCATACTCTGAAATCTTGGTTCTTCCAGTTTCCAGATAGTGCTCATTTTTTCTGGCTACTTCATTTAGGAATCAGATTTGTTTGTTTGTTTCAGAGGTTTTTCAAACGCCTCCTAACCTCCTCTGAAGTGCACAGTGTTTTAAGATGCAAAAGCCATGATACAGAAATGTATTAGCACTCAGTATACCTTTTCCCCCCTAAGTTACTGTTTAACCTCATAGATTTAATGAGTATATTAAAATCAATATGGATACTGTGCCTCATTAAAGCAAACTTATGCAGAATCTGTTGTGGCCTGATTAAGATAGTTCCTTCCTATTGCAATATAAGATAATTACAATATGTGATGAATTTAAATCATTCACTTGATTCAGAATGGAAATAAAATATGAATGGATTATGCAAGTAAAAAAATCATTTCCTAGTAATTTCCCAACATTTAAAAGCTGGAATTGAGTGAAGTTTATTTTATCAATTTGAACTTAGTTTTGAGCAAAGTGAAGCAAACAAACAAGCAAAAACAAACAAAAAAGAGCAGATTTTATGTCTCTGTGTAGATCAGTACTGTATATATCTGTGGTACATTTTCATGTTCTTTTTTCATAATTTTAGGCCTTATTCAGATTTTTTGATTTTCCTTGACAAATCTCTTGTTTAAAGCAAATATATGGTGACATTCTTATTTCTATGAACATTAATTTGTTCTTTAAAACATTTGTATCAGCCCATCATTACTTTCTGCTTGCCTGGAAAACCTAAGGGGAGAAATACTTTCAGTATATTATATCAAGGAGCATTCTGAAATGTTCTTTAAAAATAAATATGATATGCCAAATCTCTTAAGGTATGAGCTTACTCCCTTAGAGATGGAATTAAATTTAGTTATGGTTAATAATACCAGCATGATTGGTAGCTATTTACACATGGCCACCTGCTCATTAGTTGTTTTCTCTCCCTGAAGTTTTACCTAAATCGTACAGCAAAATAATCTAGACATTGAAATACCTAGAAGAGAAAATTAACAGAACTGATACATAAATTTTTCTCCAAGTTATGAATTTTATTTTTTCAGATGCTCCTAGACCTTCTAGTAAATCTCAGTATTAATCTGAGGTTGCAACAGAGGCTCCTTGTTAATTAAGAACTATCCAACATGTGTCTTTCAACATGAATATTTTAATTTATCAATGAGTTTTTTGTTTGTATGCTTTTTACTTTCTTAAATCTCTGATGGTAGTGTGTCAGATTATGTAGGAAACATTTCTAGCTTAAGCAATGATTTAAATCTACGATCTCTTTTAACCTTAAGGTTCTGAAAGCTTATGGATTCTTATGAGACTTGGGTATATTGATGTTTGCCTTCGAAATTTGCAAGTGGATGTGTGGAGAGAGTGGAAATCTTTGATAAGATCTTAAAAAGAAATGCTTTCTGTGTTTTCCAGAACTCTCCATAGCATGGGCCGGGGGTTTAGCTCAGCAGCATAAGTGCCTGCTTGGCAAACACGAAGTTGTGAGTTTGATCCTTGGTACAAAAAAAAAAAAAAAAAAAAAAAAAAAAGAAGAAATCGCCATAATGTGGATTGATTTGCAGATTTCTCATTTTATAAAACTAAATTGGTGACAATCTAGCATTTGCATTAGTGTTTTGCTTTACTTTAATTATATTAACTTCATCCTGGTCTACAAATCTTTTACTTTTCTCTAAAATTTAGAAGTGTATTTAAGTTATATTTCAAATGAGAAAGTTTCTACTGTGGGTCCACATAACGATATATGTGTATATAACTTAAACTTACATGGAAAGAAATGCATAGATGATGAGAGGGGAGTTGTTACTTTCTAAAGTCTCTTAGGGCAGAACCAAGTTATCAGATAGGCATTCAGAAAATATTTTTGAAAGAATGAATTATAACAAAAACTGTTACATTTAGGTTTTTCTTGTATATGCAGAATAATTAAATAGCTTTTAAGTGAGAGGAAAATATAATTTATGATAATATTGACTTGTGTTGTGCCAGCTTCCTTGTGAAAAGGAATTAGTTTTAATTTTTCTAAGCCTTGAGATTTTCAATTTGGAAAGACTAACACATAAAAACTCGTATCAGTGAAACCCTTCACAACACAGGAAAGCAGAGGTGAGAAGGGATTACCCTTATAGATTTCATTGCCACCTGAGAGCCATTGGAAACTCAGTGAATGGATGTTGGAGAGAATTGAACGGTGTGGGAAACTGTTTAGAAAATCAGCAGAAAGACACTAGATTATTTCACTGTGTGATTTGGGGAGCTACATCTATCCCAGTGTCACTCAACAGAGCAGGTCTCTATTGTGTAAATATTTTCATCAATATTTACAGATTTATATACTTATCTGCTTGTTTTATTTTTATTCCTGCCTTTCTTGAGCATCCTTTTTCATGAAGAGTGTTTATTGGACAGATGTCTTCTCAGATATGCCTACTGTTCCCTGAAAAGCAATAACTATTTCAGGAGCTATTAGCATATTCAGAAAATGATTAATTTCAACCACTTCATGTTAATTTGCTTTTGTTGATTATTTGCTGTAATATGTTAAATAATTGCTCTTGAATGGGTCAAGAAAAGCAGTCATTCACCTGTTTTGATTGCTATAAATATCTTTGAAGTCATCCAATGTGCCTCTATATTATTCACAACTCTTCTAGGTCATTAATAAATATATTGAGCACCTGTGCTAGTGCTGATCCCTGAGGCACCTCATTATTAACCTAATTGCACAGCTTCATGATATTTCATTTAACCTTGATTTTATTACCAAACTTTTTTTCAAGCCAAGATATTTCAAATTAATGATAACACTCTTCCCTTTTATCTTACAGTTGCCCTGGTTTCAGAATTGTATTTTCACTTAAAAAATTCTGAATGAAATACTTCTGTATGTTCATTTTCTTAAAAAGTTCAAACAAGAAAACTTACATTTTTTTTCTCAGCTATTTTCTGAATTTTTTCTACCTACTCTTCCCTTCATCATTTGTCTTCTTCAGATATTTTCAAAATGTTAGAATGTAGAAACAATAGTTTCATAAGCAGTATTTTGATTTTGAATACAGTTCTGTCGTTCTGTTACTCCTAACTCCTCAATGCTATTTCATTGCTGTTACCTTCATTGAACTGGCATCAGGGAAAGAAGAAGAAAATGAAATTCATGTTAGTCAGTAGATATTGCTATTCATCAATGAAGCCATTACAAGTAAAGTACGAGGTTTGAACTTTCTGGTGTAAACCAAGCTTGTGGACTATCGTTTTTCCTAATGTTGCAGCTGAAGGAGTCTAAAGATCACATTGTTAAATTTCCTTTACATTTCTGGTAAAAAACATAAAAGCCCCAGGGGCAGAGTTGACTTAAATGAAGGTTGAACTGATGTGACTCAGAGCTCTTTACTGTGTTATTCAGTCCACTTCAGGTTCCTTTAATTTTTTTTTAAATCATCATTATTCCTTAATTTGATGGGGGAGGATATTATATCATTCATGCTACTATTTGTAACACCATTCATTTGTGTCTTTCCATCTTTCTTGTGAAATTACTTAATAATTACAATTTTCTGTTTTATTTATTCTGAATTTTGAGATAAGCATCAGTTTAGCCAGTTCAGACTATTTTCTACTTCTAATATATTTTTATTTTAATCTTTAAGAAGGATTAAATGGTCTTAAATACAGTTCTCAGTAAGTGTGACTGACTTAATGAATGTAGAAGCACACTGAGGCTCAATTATAAACTCATACATATATTTGTGTGTATATATGTCTGCATGCATATGAATACTTGTTAGATACTGGCCATTTATAGAACTCTCAGTTTTTCTTTTATTTCTGTCATGGATCCATATTGATCACATAAGGAAATCATAAAACACACATGCACACATATTGATTTTGAAAACTGATTTCCAGATGGTAAAGGCTTAGAATCCTCACATTTATTTGAGCATGTTTTAAATAATACCAAGTTGCTATATGATGTTATCTGTTTGTTTCTTCTACATAAATTTTATCTGATGACATTTGTTCTTAGACTCTCAAATCTAATCAGATTCCCTCATAAATATTTGAGCTGTTTTGGAGAAACATGGGAAAAGTTTACATACAAGAAAAGCTGTTCTACAAAGACACAGGGAAGGGAAACCAAGATTGTTACTGATGTGGGTGGTAAGCCTTCCTGCTTTCCCAGGAAGGCATTATGAAAGAGCTTCTATTTTTATCCTTTTTAAATACTTTGTTTTTGTCAGTAAAATTTCAAAAGCACTGAATTTTTCTTCAGTCTTATTGGAAGGTAACTACTCAAATCAAATGGTCAATGTTCTATCATGAGAATTAACTATTCCTCAGATGAATTTTTTTATGATCTTCATTATGTGACCAATATGTATCCATGACAGGTACATTATATATTTCAGTTTCATGATTCATCTGCTTTGGGGAAGAGTATTATTTCCTGGCACATGTTCAAATGCTGTCATTTAAGATATTTATAGTAAATTATCATACCACTGCAGCAAATGAAATTAAGCTGACCCCAGGAGTTATACCTAGGGAATAGTTAACTCATCTGATAGGATCTGGCTCATTGTTTTTCTGCATGCTAGAGAAAAAGAAAGAACAATAAAGTATATTTTTTTTTGCCAAATCATTATAATCCACGTGAAACATATGAACAGGACTAAAGTTTTTTAAAAAAACAATGTAAGTGTGCAAGTAGAAAGCATTAAATTGGTATTTGGCATGGTGGTGGGTGCCTATAATCCCAGACACTCAGAGGGCTGAGGCAGGAGGATTACAAATTCAGGAGAAAAAAAAACTAAAAAAGGCTCAGAGTGGATTGTAGCTCAGTGGTAGGGTGTTTGCCTAGTCTTTTCAAGACCTTGGGTTTAATGCACAGTGCTACCAAAAAAAAAAAAAAACCACAAAAAGATTAAACAACTAGATTTCTCTGTAGATGATTTGTATATTTTGAATAAGAAATGTCAAAATAAATGGTATTACAGAATCAGTTCTGGAAGCAGCGCTGATTTTAATAATCTCTTTCTGCATCTGGGATCTAACTACCTGTGTTTTTGTTTTTTGCCTCATTCTCCTCAACTGTATTTCTAATTGTAGAGTCTTTAAGATATATAAATGTTAATGTTTTACTGCAGAAAGTAACATCTACATTTAATTTCTGAATTTGTCTCTCCTTTATTTTCCTTATGGCCATTTTCATGAGCAATTGGGTAGTCATAATTGTCTAATTTGTACTGTTATTTGATTAAGGACTTTAAGTACTGATATACGTATACTTGAACTTAGTCAAATATTGGACCACATGGAGTCCACAGTGGGTAAGGACCAAAGTGATTCTAAGAGATACAGCCTGGACTTACTGTGAAAAAGCTGTGAAGGTTTTGAGCTGATGCAAATAGGATCCTTCAAGACAAAGTAGGTTTCTTGAATATGGGATTTCAATCTTTCTGCTATTCAAATTTGATTTATCTCACACTCAGATCTCATCCTAGGGTTTCCTTGATTCGAGTTGATCCAAATCTGCTCTGTACTTCACGTGAGACATGCATTGAATGTGTTATATCTTTCAGTATTTAAGACCAAAAAATTAAGAAGCACTGATTCAAATTTCTTATTCAGGCTTGTACATATGGTGGTAGTTTATATATGTAGAATTTTATTCATACTTGTGATATACCAAAACATAATGGCTGCAGGAAATCAAGAAAAAAATCTACAGGCTTTGGAATAAATAAGTAAATAAAGAAATGCATATACATATTGTATATGTGTAATGAGCTTGTTTTAATAAATCATTTAATCCACATTTTTACTGGTAAATAAATACAACTATGCCCAGATTTATAAATAAATTTTATATTTGTTAAGAAGATGTTTCTCTTTTTAAAAAGGTTGTCCTCTGAATAGAATTGAAGTTAAATTCAGAAACATGTCTAATTTAGAAAATGAGTGTAAAAATCTTGTATTTCAAAAGATTAAATATATTTTTAGATATATAGTTAATATATTGATCCAAATTTATTATTGAAGTTTCAAGGCAAGTTTATGAAATAAGAATCATATAATAATTGTGAACAACATGCAATATTTTGACATACATTTTCTTATTTTTACTCTTCTTGCATCTGACATCTTTTCTCTAAGTCTAAGAAGTGATGGGGCACCAGAAGGTTGAACTGAAGATAGGATCTAGATGCCAAGGGAAGTTTATTACACGTAAAATTTTTCTTCATTGCATGCTTCGTATATGTGGTTGTTAAGGCCTAACCATATAAATGTGCATGAAATTCTCCATGTGAATTAGTCCATGTATATTTTCCTTCTACACTAAATTTCTATGGACTATGACTAAAGTGCCTCATGGTGAAATTTTTGATAAAATTTGAAATTATATTCATTTAAAATCTCAATTTTTTAGAATTCTGTTCACATTTTTTCATAGTTTACTTATATGGCATTTAAAATCTATGTTTTAAGTTTCAGAATTTAACTCACATATTAGCCCCAATTCTCTGAATATAGGTGGAAGGAAACTTTTTAGGTAGTATCATGAAATAATGTTGAGGATAGTCTTATACAGATAAACTTGGATGTAATTAAAAAAATAATTTGGGGCTGGGATTGCAGGGGTGGGTGGCCTGTCCAAACAGAGGGATTTAGAGTAGCAAGGAAGATAGAGGAATTATTATTTTCCCACAATTATAATGTAGTATCTATAAGCATAATTTGACGAGGTGTTAGTAAAACCAGGTAAAATTTAAGATTAGAAAAAGAGCCATCTAATGATAATTCTGAAGACTTGAATCTGCAGTGATATCTTTCTTTAAAATTAGTGAGACAGGAGGAAAAAAAGCTGGCAGACTGGTAGATGGCAGGAGACGGACCCTCTCTGAGAGAGACAGCTCAAATGCCAGAATAAAACACCTTGGAGAGACCCAAACAGAGAGAGATGGACTCACAACCCACGAAGAAACTAAAGTGCAAAAAACTGCTCGAATATGAGGTCCTGGGACTACTATTAGTGAAGCCAAAATCAGCGAGCA
>PVJX010014509.1:0-44703 GCA_004027295.1 Dolichotis patagonum | reverse complement strand
AAGTATGCAACTTCCTGCAATCACTTTACACAACCATTGCAGGAAAAATTTCCTCGGAGTCACAGATGAGACTTTGAACTTGGATTTAAAGAGAGGATAAAATAGTTAAGACTTTGACACTATTGAAGATAGAATGAATGCATTTTGCATTGTGAAAGGACATAAATCTTAGAAGCCAGGGACAGAATACTATGATTTTAATACAGTTTGATTATGTTGACCAACGGTTTGTGTCTTGGAAGTTTCACCCCAGAGGGGCAGAGTTGGGAGGTAGTGCCAACTTTAATAGGTAGGAATTCAATAATTAGGTCATGAAAGCAGTGCCATTGCAAAGGTTTAATATTAATCTTACATGAGTTAGCTCTCATGAAGGTGAGTTGCTGGTAAATACCCTGGCCCTTACATCTTGTAGCTTCCTGTGCGACGTCTCCCTCCCACATGTGCTTCCACCATATTGTGATGCAGCCAATTGCTCCTCACCACAGTTGATCTGACACTGCCATTACATTCTTGAGTCTCTAAAACTATGAGCTAAATAAATTTCTTGTTTTCGTACCATATTCAGTTATTTTGTTGTTATTGCAACAGCAAACAAATAAAGAAAGAGGCCTTGAGAAAAGCAATTGTAATGTGATACAGAGTCAGAGAAATCTAATAGGTACAGAGAGAATGGTAAGAAATTGTTTTTAGAATTCTGACAAAGAACCTCCTGAAGGAGTTTTGCAAGGTAGCACCAAGAAAGAATCTCTGTGATGGTGACATACACAATTGTACGCTAACAGGAATGGCTGAGTAGAAATGGAAATATTCATGCTGCTGCTGAAAGTATGGAGCATTGCTGAAACAGGGAAGAATGGATGGTACCTGTGTGCAGACACACCAGCATAGGTAGAAGCATGAATGGGTAGGTAACAGGAGAGAAGATGACTATAAGAACACAGATAATAGTAGCTGAGTGATGCATTAACAGGAAAATACATGATTTCTTCTTAGAATGCTTTTTTCTCAGTGAAATAGATGACTAACTCAGCCATTGAGATTGATAATGAAAGAGAAAGTTTCAGAAGTGTAGGAAGATAAAGGAAATGATGTAAAATATCTAAAAGAGAGGAAGAGAAAGGGCAAAATAGTGCATGATTTCATTAGGAAGCTAAATTGAAGCTGCTAGTAATCTAGTGTGAGACCAGCAGTCATTGCCGAATGTTTTCTTTAAATTCTCCATCTGTACATCTGGAGGGTGAGGGCACAGAAACTAACATGTTATCTGACTGACATATTAATTTCATCAGCAAAACATGCTAAATAAAGAGAGAAACATGCAAGTTCATGAAACATTGGAGGGAATCAAGAGAATGATTATAGTGTCTGAACATAGCACGAAAGGTAGACAAAGAGGAAATGAAATACATTAAAGAGGAAGTACAATATAATACTAACTTGGTCTAAAGGAGACTGAAAATTGTTGGCATTAAGATAGTAAAATTGTGATCCAAAAGATAGGATAGAAACATGTTTTTTTCAAAAATTGAAATTATGGTGTTGGTGCAATTAGAAAAAAAAACAGATCAAGGAAATAAGCATGGAAGTGAGGTAGAGATTGGGAGGAGAAAGAGGCATTAAAGACATCAGGGAATTAAGGGGTCAGCATACAGGCAAGTAAGTACCGTGGGTATCAAGATCATCAAGACTAATTTAAAAGCAGTATTAAAAACAAACTGATTTAAGATTAAACACTTAATATACGTAGGAAAAAGATTGTGTGGTGCAAATGAATACTCCAAACAGTGATAAAAAAATAAAGTCATTATGGTTAGGGAATAAGAAGGGAGAATAAATTAGAGAAAGTTCATAACCAAAAGTAAAGACACCAACTCCATTCCAAATACATTCAGCTCTTTAGTGACATTTTTAGGTATATTGTCTGTGAGATGTAAAATACTAAATGTTTATGCACATTATATTATTTTTTATACATGAAATAATACTATGATACAAAAATGCTATCATCTACATTTTACAGTTCAGAAAACTGAAATTATTTTCTCCAAATTATTTATCTGTTGCTTATCTTCTCATACACCATATGTCTTTGAATTCAAGTAATGTCAACCCAAATCTCTTAAGTGAGAAACGATTGCTTCTAGAATTGTGATGGAAGAAACTCCACAGACTCAATCCCTAACAAATCCCACATATGTGAAAAGGGTTAAAAAAAACTTCAAAAAGAAGTAAAGCAAGGCATAATCACAATACCTCATCAAATAAAGGATGTCAAACTTAAGAAAAAATGTTAAAACAACCAAATAGAAATTCAGGATTTAGCAAAGCAACTGATATGAAAACAAAATCCCTTACAGAGTCCCAGCAGTAGATCTGACTGGCAAAAACATCAATTTACTTGAAGATAGGGCTAGGGTATAGCTCAGTGGCATAAGTGTCTGCTTGGCAAGGGCAAGAATGAGGTCCTGAGTTTGATTCCCAGTACAAAAAATTTACTTGAAGATAGTTTGATAAGAATCAGGAAATTTAAAGAACAGATAGAAATAAGACTGAAGTAAAATGAACATTTTAATACACCAACATTTGTGTAGTGGAAGAAAAAGAAGGGGGAAGATAAATAAAGGAGCTTAAAAATATTTCTCAAAATATTTGTATAGAATTGTCAATAACTTTCTAAATTTAATAAACAGTTTTAATCTGCACACCTAAGATATTCAGTGAATTTTAATCAGAAAAAGGAAAGGAAGAAAGACAATACAAAAAGAAACACGACAGCAAAATATTGAATACTCAACATTTACAATTTAAAAGACGAAATAGCTGGGTTGCCTTATATTCTCAGATGGTTAATTTCATGGTGGACTCTCTCCAAGGCAGGAACGATATGGCCAAAAGGTGTGTGGAGAAAAGCTGTTCGAATCATGGAAATCAAGAACAGAGCAGACACAGACCTCAAGGTCACACCTCCAGGACTCACCCAGACGCATCTGAAAGTGTGCTTCACTCTTCCTCTACTCATCTGCCAACCCAATCAAATTCACCTTTGAATTAAACCACAGAAAGAAACGTCCTCATCCTAATAATAAGTATATATGAAAGACTAACATTATAGTTAGTGTTGAAAAACCAAATGTTTCTTCTTTTGGTCTAAGAAAAATTTATCCTCACTAACCGCATGGATTCAACCCTGGGCTGAAACTTGTAGCCAGCTCTATTAGGAAAGAATGAATTAAAAGCACTCCAGATTAGAAAGGAAGGAGTAGTATCAACCTTTTTACAGATGGTGTGATCTTCTATATAGAAAATATGAAGGAATCAACTAAAATGGTAAAGTGAGGTGAGCATATCGTCAGAGTCCATAGCAGTGTATGCATGTTTCTTAGATTCCTTTTCTCTAGCAAGGAACAATCTAAAAAGCAAGTTGAGAAAAACAATTTATAGTACCCAAAATAAAGATAGAATACATAGAAATAAAATTAACAGGGAAAATATTAACAAGCATAAAGCTCATATTCTCAAAACTATAAACACAGTGAAGAAATTGAAGATCACATATATTCAAAGACAGTATGCAGATAAGAATGTTTCATACTGACAAGATAGAAGTATTCTCCAAATTTATGTACAGATTCAGTAATACCTAAAAACCACAGCAAGGATCTTTCAGAAAGTTGATCGCACATGTGGTAAAATGCAGGTACCTAAAATAGATGACACGATCTTGAGATGGAAGAACAAAATTGCAAGTATGTTCGTCATTTTTATCACTTACTACAATGATATTCTTTAATAGTATAGTTTAGAAACAAGGATAAGCATAAAAATAAATAGAATACAAATTTGAGTCTAGAAGTAAACTTTTATATTAATGACTAATTTTGAACTTAATCATCTAATTAAATTTTTAAAAATTTTTATGGGGGCTGGGGATTTAGCTCAGTGGCATAAGCACCAGCCTTTCAGGCATGTGCTTATGAGTTCAATCCCTGGTACTGATAAAAAAATAATAATAATAAAATAAAAAATAATAAAAAAATTTTTATGATATTTGGCTACATTTTATGAAGATATCCATATATATATATAATGAAGCTGTACCACATATTCCTATCACACATGAACTTCAAATCATAATAAATCATAAGCCTCAATTAAGAAGAAAAAATCAACAGTAAGAAAAGAAAAAATATGAATAAACTGAATGGGATGTTTAGGGTTCTTGAACAGAATAGATAGATGATAGATGTTAGATATATATAGATGACAGAGAGATGACAGGTGATAGATGGATGATAGATGGATGATAGATAGATGATAGATAGATAGTTTAAGTATAAAACTGCAACAGGGATGTATTGGATACACTTACCTGTGTACTCTTGAGGACTGAGTACCTCTTCAGTCTATGAAAATGGAACCTGCAGAAAACGAGGAATCAAGGACACAGTGCCAGTCAGAGACTGCAGACCTGGAAGCTCCCTGGAGAGTCGCTGGCAGTTCTCAGTAAAAACCTGAAGAAGCTGGAGCTTGATATCCATGCACACTGACAGGGCAAAGAGGCCTCCACTCGAGGATTGGAGCTTTTGAAACATAGGCCAACTTCGTATCTTCCCTGCCATTCCATTTGCTGCAAGCCTGTTGGGTGGTGGCACCTGTAATTGGGGTAGGCATCCCCACTCACTTTGCTGATCTGAGTGCTAATCATCTCTGCAAATATCCCTCAGACACAGCCAGAAGTATGATTTACTATTCTGCTAGGCTTTTCTTAATCCAATCAACATGGGAAACATGAATACTAGTCACAGTAGACTTCATAAAAATGAAGTTTATTTATATTTAAAAGACATCAAATGAAAGGTAACCCATGGAAGGGAAGAAAATATTTGCATATACTTATTTAATAAAATAATTGTATTTGGAACTCAGATAGGGAAAGGGAGAAAAGAAGGAAGGGAAAACAAAAAAGATATAAATTTGTATATATACACTTAAGATAGCTAAGATGTTTGTACTACTAATTCTATCAGTTCTTGGGAGAAAACAGTTACCATTCATAGGATTAGGTCAAGTTTGCATGTTTTTATCTGGCGATCTGAGGAGCTCTCTTAAAGATAACTAGGCAAAATAACAACCTTAGTTATGTTCCTACCATCTTGTTTTGAAAGGCTATATTGTTATTGTTTTGGGCTTTTTCTTATTGTTATTTATGTGTCTCTTTTTTTTCTTGTTTTTCTTGTACTTTCTTTTACTTTGTTTTTCCTTCTAATATAGAAAGCATAGTTGTGCATATATAGGCTCATATATGCCTAGAACTTCTCCTAAAGAGTTTACAAGAATTGATTTTATTACATGTGATGGTATGAACAGCTATTATGAAGAAAACGAGACATTATGGTAGACTTTTCTGATTTTCTATCATCTTGCTTTGAAGTCCAATAATGTTTTTATTCTTTGCTTTGGTTGTTTTTAGTCTGTTTTCTATTATTTGATTTCAGTATGTATGAAGGTATGGGCAGCTATGTTGAAGAGAACAAGAGACATTATGGTAGTGATTGTTGATTTTCTTATTGTCTGATTTTTGAGGACCTGTAATGCTTTCATTCTTTTGTTTTGATTGATTTTATACTATTTTGTTTTGTTTGAATTCATTGTATGTGAAGATATGGACAACTATTTTGAAGAAAAGAAGAGACATTATGGTAGCCACTGTTGATTTCCTGTTGTATTGCTTTGAAATCCGGTGTTGTTTGCATTATTTGGTTCTGATCTGCTTTGATCCACTTCGTTATGTCTTGTTTTATACTATTTTTTAAAAAAGAATTTTATTTGGATTATGAAAGAACTTTTTTAACTCAATAGTAAAAAGATAAATAGCACAGTTTCAAAATGGACCAAGGATCTGAGTTGATATTTCTGCAAAAAAATTGTGTAAATGTTTAACATTATTAGAAAAAATAGATTAAAATCATAATGATATACAACTTTACAAATACCTGAATTGCTAAAAGAAAAAATATTAAAAATAATGTCAAGTTTAGAAAAACTGGAGCCCTCAAGCACTGCTGAGTATGAGAGTATGATATAGTAATGTAAAATGTATGACGATGTAGTGTATTTTGGAAAGTGAGCTACCAGTTCTTTAACTGCTGATTGTAGCGTTATCACATAGCCATAGCAAGTGAACCACTAGATATACCAAACGAAATGCAAACTTGTGCACTTAAAATGTGTACATAGATATGCATATATATATATATATATATTAGCATTAGTCATAATATCTCCAAATTGCAAACAGTCTAAATGTCTACAAAGTAATACATGGATGAATAAAATATGGTGCATTAATATAATGAAATACTATTTACAATAAAAAGGACTAATATCTACTGTATTACAGGATAAACACGGAAAATATTATGGCTAAGTGGAGGAAGTCAGTCATAACATATTACCTGCTGTATGATATCACTTATATGAATTTCCCATAAACACAATTGTATGAAAACAGAATAATACAGTGGTTACTTAGGGCTGGTGCTGGAGAGAAGCAGGGGAAAGACGCTAAGAACAGAAGTGTTTCAGGGGCGATGAAAATGTTCTAAAATTGATTTCAGTTATAGTTGTAAAACTGTGATTGATTTATACATTAAATAGAATAAGCACATAGGTTATAATTTTATCTCAAAATTACCATATATCTAAATGTCACATTTTCTTTTTTTTATACATTTTTATAGTATATATTTTCATTCACTGTGGGAAGTTGGTGCATAGACATATTTACTCATTTTTCCCCTTTTCCTTTCCTTTCCCCCTCCGTTTCTTTACCTCCTTCCTACTTGGAAAATGTAAGAAACGACGTGTGATGCTGGGGCTTGTGCTTCTCTCCCTGCTCATGGCACTGATGATGGTACCAACGCTAACACACACTTCAGCACCACCTCCCAGCTCACAGTGAGGCATATCTTACATAGGCCACCACAAATAATCTACTGTAGAAACAAATTTTCAATTTGATGAGCCATCTGTTGCAATATTAATTTCATTAAAATGCAATTTTCATTAAATCACTCCCTCGCTCATTTTCAAGTTCCTAATCTTTTAAACCGACCCATCAAGGCCCATAATCGACTGACCCATATTATGTATTTTTTTAGGCAGAATAATAGCCTTCAAAGAGCCCCAGGTCCTAATCCCCAAAACCTTTAACCGTGTTAAAGTAGCGTGGCAGAAGAGACCGCGGATGTCATTAAATGACAGTTTTTCAGATGGAAAGATTATCCTGGATTATCCATTGGGCCCAGTGCAATCACAATGGTGATTACATTTTTCTGTTTTTCTATGAAAGAGGGAAGTGAAAGAGTTAGGAAGGGATGTGAGAAGGGAAGCACAGATCAGAACGATGTAGGGCCACAACCTGAGGAATGTGGCCTGCCTTTACATTCAGGAAGCAGCAATGAAATGGACTATGGCCCTGAATACCCATATTTTATTTCCAACATCCCAACTCTTTAGATGCTTAAGTCCTTTATATGAAGCGACATAGTGTTTTCAGATAAAGTGTGTAAATCGCCCATATACTTTATTTTTAAAAACTCATACAGTTTTGCAGTACATACTGTCTATATTTATAATGGGCAGTTGGTACATGTACAAAATGCATCTTAATTCTTTTTTTTATCCCCTACCCTTCCTCTCCCTCCCTGCTCCTCCCAAATCCATGCTTTATATGATCTCTGCATTACTTACAGTGCAAAGACAAGGCAACAGCTACATAGGTAGTTGATGTACTGTTTTGTTCAGGGAAATATGGCAAGAAAATAAGTCTGTATATGTTCAGTACAGACACAATCATCTTTTTCTAAATACTTTTTAATCTGCAATTAATTTGACTGAAGAATTTCCTAGTGTTTGAGTTTTGCTTATTTTATCCTTGTAGGGTTTTAAAAATATATTTCTCCTGTATTTTCTGTACACTAGTGGGATTTATAGATTTTTTCAAATTTAGGCTTGATTTCCTTCCTTTCTGCTTCTCTCCTTTCCTCTCTTTCTCTCTTTTCTTCCCTCTTTCCTTCATACTTCTCTTCTTCTTTTTTCTTTCTCCCTCTTTCTTCCATTTGTTTTTCTCTTTCTCTTCCTCCTCTCTTTCCTTCTTTCCTTGCTTCCTTTGTAGATAGTGACTCTACTTTTATCCAGGGGGGCTGATGTGTTTGCTTCTCTTTTTATGGTGTTAATTGCTTTTAGAAATGATTTTTCTGGATCTAGTATTTTGTTGTGTTCTCTCATTAACAGATATTTTAACTTTGATAGCTTCATTTACTATCTAACAACTTCTATATTGGCATTTGTAATTTTATTCTATTTTCTGTATTTTATTTCTTCCTCCTTGAACTTTTTTCTGTTATCATATCTTTTATGGTTGGCATATTTTTGCTACTAGTTATAGCATACTAGTTACATTCTAGTTACTAGTTACATACTAGTGACTAGTATGTAACATAGTAGTTACATTCATCTCTGGGAATTCCTACATGTGCATGTAGTATCTTGATCACGGTAACATCTTGATTGTAATATCTTGATCATTGTACATGTAATATCTTGGTCAAAGAGGGATCATTCTACTCCCCTCTGGCCTTTTTCCCCTGTTCCTTATAACCTCTTCCCATCTCCACATTGTTTAAGGCCACACTGAAGACAGAAGGTTGTCAAAATTCCTCGTCACGTGGTCATTTCTCCTAACATTAACAATAGTGTATAAAGTCATTCTTGGGCATTCATTTTTAGCTTTCAAAGAGTTCACATGATTAAGTGAAACCACCAAAGATAATATCCTTAATGTCAAAATTGTGATGTAACACTAACTTATCCAAGGAATAAAATTCATTTTATTCATAGTCAGTCCTTGGGATTATTCAGGACATATAAAAGGGAAGAGCAGGTAGAAAATTTTAAAGGTCATCTCTCATACAGTCTTTCTGATGCGATTTGATGCAAGACAAGGAGAAATGTATAGTAATAAATATAAAAGGAAGCAGCATGTAGATTTGAACTCTTATGGAATGGAGATAAGATGTGAATTGTGTTTTACACATTCTTTAGGCCAAAGATGTTTCCATTAGCTTTGAGTAGCTTTTACAGTCTCAGTGAGTCATTGGAAACTATACTGGTAAGATATATAACGTAACCAGTACATATATAACTAACTCAAGAACTTAATTTGCTTCAGGAGAGAGGATAATAACTATGTCTAACACACAAGAAACAAGATAACAATTGGTGCCAATGGTGACACCAAAAACCCTCTGAAGAGATACATGCTTCTTTTTATGAAAATTTTACTTTAGTAGGAGATATAGATAATAAAATGCATGCTAGACTATGGTGACAATATTGAAGCCAATGCAAGCAATGTGTGTAAGTGTTCCAAGAATACAAGAGAACACAGTGCATCAGGAGAATTGAAAGACTGATAAGGATAGTGGAGTAGAGAAAGCACTAGATAAGGGTGGAGAACCAGGGAAGGGCATGTTTTCAGTATTGATAAATTATTATTAGCCAAAGTCTATACTTAAATTCTTTGTGTGATATGTTCCATAGTTTCACAAATGAACAATGACATATTTTAACCATTACAGTATCACACAAAACAATTTCACTACCCTAAAAGTTCAAAATAAAATTTGAAAGGCAAATAATTGTCACATATAGAGTATTTATACAAATGAAATATACAATTTTTAGCAAAACTTTCCTGGGTGTAGTCTCATCTCTTATGAAAAAGCCCAATGAAAGTATCATTTGTTGCTACAGTTAGTTTAAGTGCATTGCACTGAAATATTTAATTAACCAATGAGGAAATATTGACAACTTCAGTGTGGTGGATTAACTAATGGGCAACTTGTAACACCCAGCTGAACTGAATCAGCGTGGTTCCGGTTAGGGAAGACCCATCCAAGCACCGTCAGCAAGAGCATAAAAGAAGAACAGTAGAGGCCAGTGGTGTGGTGCAGATTCTCGTGGAGGAGCTCGCTGAGCTGGTTTTCCTGATAGGAACTCAGCTGTCTTCAGGGGAGCTCTGGTCCTTACCTTGAGCATTGTTTCCTGGCTCCAGTGCAAATCTCTCAGCTTGGAAAGTCAGATCTTTCACCATGCTGGCAGAGTTTCTAGCTACCACTGGCCTTTCAGTCTTCCCAGTGCAGATCCGTGACGCGGAGTTCGTGAGACAGTGCCGGGGGCTGCTGGCCCCAGGTGGAATTATGAAACACTTTGCTACGGGCCCCGGGACCTCGGCTGGTGCTTTGGGTCTCCAGTGTGTGGACAGAGCTCCCACACTGTTTTGCATTTGATGCTCTGGGTAAATATTATAAAATAATCCTATAGATTATGTGTCCTATCATAAATCTTTTCCCTTGTGAACCCTGACTACAACATGTAGTAATCACTGAAGTGTTTCTTCATTTGTATGGTTTATTAGATAATTTTAGGAGAGGAAGAAATAGTTTCCACTGCCTATGGTTTAACATTTTTTCCTTTTTTTTTGTTCCTTGTGTTTGGATACTATTTTTATAATGCTATAATTTGTAACTTGATCTTTTCTCAAAATTTTATAATATTTATCAGAAATTAGTTTACCTTTAAGAAAGTATTAAATTTTTCAGTCTTCTCTTGATGGTAGTGTTATTCAAATTATAAACTAGAAGAAACTATCTTTAATTAGTTTCCACTTAATATCTTGGAACTTCCTCCTTTTTATATTGTAGGACATGCAGGAAAATTAGCTAAAATAATTGTAGAAATAATTTAATTAGGTGATGGTATATTCTAGTGAACATCAAATGTAGTAAAAATAACAAATATATAATACAAATAAATTCATAAAATCAATTCAGGGATATCATCATATTGAAATACAAATTCCTTAAAAATAAATTTTTCACTTTAAGCAATAAAAATTTGAGCACTAAAATGTACTAAAGATGTAGTAATTTTGTGCAGCTACTGAACTTTCAAAGTATATTGAAACACAAAGAAAAATTCAATAAAAGATGGGTATCCAATTAATTTAAAAGTCACCTATGTAAATTATTTTGAGTCCTGGCATAAATGTTTTGTTACCTAAAACTATAAATTCTACAAATGTATCATGTAGTACTAGTAAAATATTTGCTAATGAGGCATATGTCTAAAAGGAAATGAAAGTAAATTTATTAAGACTCTTATAAGAAAAGGAGAAATTAGGACCAGGTAAAGAAGTATCCATATTTACCAAGAAATCTGAAATTGAAGAGCTGTCTTAAACACGAACTTGTGAAGTATGTGAGACACTCGTTTTTGAGGCCATGTTGCCCAGGCTTGTCCTGAACTAGGGACCTCAAGGGAATGGCCTGTCTCAGCCTCCCACGCGCTGCAGCTGTAAAGTGCGCAGTACCATTCCCGGCTTTGGGTACTCACTGTACTCCTACTCAGCTACTACAACTCTGCATGTCAGCTGTCGGTTGGTAGTTCCCAGAGTCACAGGTAAGTTTAGAATTCTCCCCTGAGGTGTAGACATCCAGAGTCACTTGCCACTTTACAGTGAGCTGCGTTCTGAAAACTGTATCTTTAGGTTATATTGTCATTGTGTGACCTTAGTAGGAGGGGACTTCCACAAACCAAGCTCTACACCCATAAACTACGTGAGACCACCACTGTATAAATGGCCCATGATTCTAAGTTCAATTGCTTCTTAGACAAGACTGCTATTCAGATCCTTGAAGGATCTAAATCAACACTTTTATCTCTTCTCTGATGGTTAATTAGGTGTTGGTATATTTTAGTGAGTATTAAGTGTAGTAAAAATAATAAGCATATCATAAAAATAAATTCACAAAATCTCGATATATATTTTTCTCTTCTTTCTGAATTTTTCATGCTTATCATAACATAATGGCATTGTCCCATTTTCCTAGGTGAAGACATAGAGACCAGACTGTAAGTTGTCTTCACCTAGGAAAATGGGTCCTCATTCCTCTAGGCGCTGTGCCCTGCAGTTATGATAATTATACTTCTAATGTATCTAGTGTATCTAATGTATCTCACCACTCTCCTGTCTTTACAGCCTATATTTATATCCTTCCTCTACCCTGTACTGGTCCTCATTTTATTCTGTGCATCTTCTCTGTAAATTTCCACGTAGGTAGTCTCTCTGCATGGTAACAATCTTTTTGTTTCCTCCAGTGAGGTAATTAAAAGACCTCATCCTTTCTCGGAAAAGCTACTCGTAGATGACCACGACGTGCCCTCATCCCAAGACTTCCGTAAAAATTCAATGTGCCTGTCTTAGGATCCCGCTTGCCTTTTCCAGGTGATTTTGTTGCATTCTGTAATGCCTACAAGATTTTGGTTAGGTCGTCTTCTTTTCACCATTTCTTCTGAAAAACAACATAACTTTTCCAAATGAAGTTGAACTTTTCACAAACATGTGTATAAGCACTATTTACATTGTTTAAAACTCTTGTATAGCATGAACCACATGAGGGAAAGGACTTATCTGTTATTTGAAGAGCCTCTGCTTCCACAGAGATTCTAGCATGTAGCAAAGATTTAACGCTTATTCCAAAGTATGAATTATTAGACTTGTTTTGAACATTCTTTAACTATTGCATTGAGAAGTTTCATTCTATCAACAGTACTGAAGTATAGAATGGATACAGTCAAATGTGTGTTAGAGAAAGCTTGGGCAAGATAATAGATAGACTAAAGGGGAACTATTTGTTGTATGGTAGGGAGAAGTATTAAGAGATACAGTTATGAATTTACTAATTATTGAGTTGAAAAATGGGACTATAATTCATATAATGCTTTATGTCAGAGCTGAATTACATTATGAATATACAGTGCAAAAGAAAAGGAGCTCTTAATTTGCTTCCTACCCGTAACATATCCCACTCATTACTGTAATTCTGATGACAGATACTAGGCAGGAAAATACACTTACCATGCTTAATATTAACCTTCTTTGGAAGAAAATGTTAAACTGGAAGGAGAAACAAGGGAGGGAGAGAAAAGTGAACAAGAGGAGGAAGGAAAAGAAACCTTAAAAACAGGCTAGAAGGGAAAAATGGAAACGAAGTTTTATAACTGGGAAAGGGAAGAAGGTTTGAAGGAGGGGGAGTGAGAAGTAGAGAATTAAGACCATAACACATTATGTACAGGTACAAATTATTTATGATGAAGGTCATCGTTACATATGGGAAATACATACTAATGAAAATAAAAGTTTTAAAGAAAAGTATTAAGGGTACAGTGTGTCTTTTCTTTAGAAAATGCTTGGAAATACAGTAAGAATTGAGCTGAGTCAATAGCAAGTTTTCTAACTTACAATATCCAAATTAACTATTTCAAACCTGAAAGATTTTTTTCTATAAAATATCAGTAAGCACATGGGAAGGGGACCAAGAGATGGAGGGAGTGTATAGAGGACACAAAAAGAACTGCAACCAGTTATTTACTAACTCGTCATAGTCCCGGCAATCACCACGTGCTGCAAATATATGCTGCTACAAAAGTGCTGTAATGGTCAAAACTTAGCTAAAAGATATGCTTTACCTAACACACATTTCATATAAAGAAATAAAAGGCTTCCATAAAAATTAGCTATAAAATAAAATTATTATCACCATTATCATCATTTAGGAGACAATTATATTGTGGTAAGAAAAAAAGGAACACATTAAAACTAAAATATAACAAGAAAGCAACTATGCTGTTACATTACATAAACTCTGCGTAAATATGCCAGCAACAGAGTGAGGGCATGTCGAGGGTCAACACTGAATCTGTTTTCCTCTATGAAGGGTAGTTTGTGACAATCAATATGCCCACTCATTTTTGATGATCTTTTGTGTCCTCTGGGTCTCACCTAAATGCATCAACATGTTTGATTTTTAATTTAGCCTTGTTAAAGTAATTTAGTCCAACCTTCACTGAGGAAGTGCTGTTATTTGCAGTGACAGTGGGTGCTATTCAGCTTCTTAGGGCAAATGGGCCGTCAGTATCATTGGCAAGTATTGAGCTGACATCCTAAGGTACTAGTGACCATGGAAAATGGTGGTCCCTATTTACAGTGCAGAAATTTCTGCTTTTTAATTTTTAAACGAATCCCCTATTTTTTCTTTATTCCTCAGGAGTGGCCATTTTGCTCATCTTAGGTTTAAAATTAGTCATTTTTGATTCTATATCATATATCATGTCAACCCAGCTGAGGTTATAATCTACTTTTGCCCATTTACAGCTGCCTGGTGTCAGTAGCACTGTATCTGATCCTCTCTCCTTTACTGTCTAAGTGAGCAAAGCCACTGAATAGATTCTTCATCTTGATCTCAAAAAAGCTACACATACAATCAAGAATCTGTAGATTTTGTTGTCTCTAATGTGTCCAGCAGATTAACGTCTAAACTGCATTGCCTAAGTCTTATGTGTGCTCATTATTTGTGAGTTTCTGTATGACTTACAGTTATCCTCATGCCTTTTCCCTTCTGTTCACACCATCTCTTTTCCAATAATTCTCTCTCTACTCCTTCCACTATCCTCAGAGTAGGTGTCCAGGATAGGCCCCATTCTGATTTTATTGGTCTTGGCAAGTTACTCAAAGTCTAAAGCTAATATATATATATATATATATATATATATATATATATATATACTTGAATTATTACTTACATCTTGAGTCATTTAAAGGCAAGGAATTTTTACTTGTTCCTCTGTTTTGCCCATTAGGTGTTTGGGATTTACTAATTATATCTGTCCTAAATTCTCATTAAGTAATGATAACCTAGGACATATAAATCACTTTCCCTATGCCATAAGGATTAATCTATATTTTCAAGTAACTCAAAGAACTATGTTTTGTGTATGTCTGTGAGCTCACCTTTATACAAAACTAATTTAAAATTCAAATATTTTTTGGATCTCTAAGTATTGCTAAACTTTACAAAAGTTGTACATTATCTAATTATTTCCAGTCTATCACTCCTCTTCTAGCTAAAATATAAGTTCTTATTCAGAAAATTTGATTCTTTCATATCTCTATATACTTAGCCTCTCATTAAACACCCACAACTGTAAATATTAATAAGTATCTGTTGAATAAATGTCTATGACCTGAGCAGAGCATGTGACATTTAGTAAGCAACCAAAACTGTTCATTAAATAAAACATAATTAAGTTACAAACATAACTGAACAGAATTATAAAACCAATAATAGAAATCTGTGAAAAATTTTTGAATATTACTTTGAAAGGCAGCTATGCTCACCAGTATACCAGCAATGCTGAATATTATTTTGGAGATAGTTTACCCTTTAAAGTGTGATTAATAGTTGACTCAAGACAATGCTAATCATGTAATGCTTCTCAGGTAAGGAAGGTTTAAACTCTAGTAGGACATTGAATACACAGATTAAGACTCACATAGAGGGTGTTTGTGCCTATGGTATTTATAAGATCAACTATGTCTGGATGGGGTTCAAAGTAATCAATTTGCTGAACGAGTGGAAAAAGGGAAAATAAATATAATTTTAGGTGGCCCATCCAGGATTTGCAAGTATAAGAAAGGGCCTAACACTAGAGATTTAGCTCATAAGTGCCTGCCTGGCAAGTTCAAAGTCATGAGTTCCATCTCCGGTACAAAAACAAAAACAAAACAAAACAAAACAACAACAACAATAAAGGGCCTACCATATAATTTGGGAAGCTTTAAAAACTTAAAACACAGAACTCCTTGTTCAAATGCAGAATAAAATTTCCATTAAATCCACTTGCACAGAAAATGTATCCCCCCCCCCCCGGTTCCCACTGTTGGCCTTTGTGTGGTATGTCTCATGTGTTACTTCAGGTCTCAGTTGGATTTGGAATATTTTCTGGAAATACACAAACCACTGAAAGTGCCAGGACCCTCAGCTCCCGCTCAATGTGCTCAGACCCTTCACAGTCAGGTGCCCTTCTGTCAGCCTCCTGCCGTGTGATGTACCTTGCAAAACCTCGAGGACTCAATCGCCCTTCCCCACAGCAGATTGCTCGCTCTGACCATCTCCTACCACTTAGTGGGCAAGTGTGCCCCTAAGGAGTTCACAGCTCCATGGACTTGATAGATTACTAGATACTAGGGAGTGGTTGTTCCTTGCTCTGAACTAGCAGCCTGCATATTGCTGCCACGTTTTCCTGATCTGAATCGTAACTGGCATAAGCAGACCCGATGGAGGACACATCCCTGCCTATGTACCTGCAAAAGTCAAGGTGGAAACAAGGAAATGATAATCTCAACCTGTGGCCGCTCCAGTCAGAGAGTATCAGGACCATGGAAAAGAGCAACCCAGGGCTGTGCCCTGCACAAGGGACACTAGGAAACAGTTAGCAATTGAAAAGAAACCTATCTGAGAATGTGACTGAATATAAACCAGGTGCCAAGTCCCCAATGCATGCTCCGTTGTCTTGTTTCACGTGTTTACAATATATAGGCTCAGCGATAAAACTCCTTCAGAATTTCTGTGCTGGAAGGCAGAGTGTTAATGGCAAGCGTAGTGCCCTTTGAGTGTGCCTGATCCTAGGCCCATAAGCCTTAGGGCCCAGGGTAGAAGAAATAAAGTCTGGGAGGCAGGTCTGTTGTGCCTGACAGGCCAGCCAGGCCTGGGGTCAAGATCCATTCTAATGAGGGGAGTAGCTTACATTCCTAACTGCATGGAACTCAGCTGTTTAATCTCTGTAGAACCCAAGAAGACCTTGGCTGTGGTTTCTGCTGCAGATGAATTTACCACTGAATCTGTAAGTCAGTGATTATGAAGGAAAAGGAAAAGTGGTTGGAAAAATAACCAATCATTTTATTCCAAGTTATAAAATAAAAGCAAGAAATGAAAACAGAATAAAATAGATAGAATCTTCACTAGGGAAGGTAGCACTTATTTGTATGATAGTGTTCCAAGTTTCAAACAGAGGTCAGATCACTATGAGGGCTGCCATAGATAATAATGTGACATAAAGCTGATTATAATATAAGAAATCTTTAAAATGGGGAGAACTCTTTAACGGTAGTTGAGTTTTGTCTGTGTCCTAGGAATTTATAAACATTTTGATTTCACACGATTTGAGGCAAACCATATCTGCATATGGTTTATGCATAAATTAATATGCATTCTGTGTCATTTTACAGACACAGAAATAGGACTGAACAGTTATCCCAGGTGCTCAAAGCACATAACTAGTAATGAAATGACTGCAGGAGGACTGGGAGAAATACTGTATTCTGACTTTCAACAATGAGTACATACGCTGTGCAGAGTCAGAAAAGTGTGTATAAAAAGAGAAAATAAATTATAATGTGGTATTTCTATTATAGAAGTTATATTTACGAACTCATTTATTAGACTTATGCTATTCATTGTTATTTGTTGTTTTTACAAACCCGTGAAGATAATATTTTGGAAAGAAAACAAACTTCTTTTAGACCAATATATTTTCCCTCATATATGCAAATGAGAGTTAAAAGTATAATACAACGTTTTTCTTTGCCAGTTTGTTCTAATCATATACACTTTTTATTTTTTATTAAGTTTATTGGCTCAGTTTAGACATCCATACTGATCATATTCATCATAAGGGATTTGTAGCTTCTATGATACATCTTGATTCTTTTTTCCCAAACATCCTCCCCTCCCTTCAATGCCTCTTTTCTGCTTCATATACAAAGATTTGTTTCTATTTTATCCTTCTTTTATCTTTTCTCTTCCATTTCTTCCTTTCCCCTTCCCTCTTCTCTATTTCCTCTTTCCTTTTCAGCAATTTCTTCCTATTTTACAATATCTGTTGTACATTTTGGTCTTTATTTACTCTTTCAGTTTCTCATACCAGGGAGACAAAGTGGTATTTACAAATGTGTGTCCAATTTATTTCACTTAAGAGTATGATCTCACAGTGAATCCATTTACCTAGAAATGCCTCAAGTTTATCCTTCTTTATGGCTGAGTAGCTCTCCACTGTAGTAAAAGAAATCAATGCTTTTTTATTTCTATTCTTTGCTTGATGGGCATGGCATTAAAAAAACATAATGGAGAATGCTGAAAACAATTCATTTTACAACTTACTTGTTTTTTCTATTTTCCCCAAAGAATTTTTCTCATTTTTAAATGGGACAAATTTTTGTTTATCATTTCCTTGAAATCTGAGCTTTCCTACCTAATGATATTTAATTATATTCAGTGTTTATAATGCAAGAATGTTTGCTTTAAGATCCATTTTCAAATTGAAAGTACTCTATTTTAATTTTTTCAAATGAAACTCATCTATAAGATTTTTTCTTCAGTTATAATACTGAAGAGACAGCGTATTGGCCCAATTAAAGTAAGATTGGTACTGGATGATTTTATCTGAACTGAAATTCCATGTCATACAAATATATTGAATTGGTTCAACTTCATTTTGAAATACTTACAAAGATATTTTTATTAAAATTTCAAGGTAAAAATTCTAAAGGAAAGTAAGTTTTCACAAATAATATTGCTATGGCAAACAGAAACATTGAAATGGCACTCCAGGTTTATTTACAGAGACGGACTTGATGGAGATCATTCCAAAAACACCAGGTCCCTGGTGGTCTAGGGCTTACACTGGATAAGCAAGCAGAAAGTAAAGAGGCAGAACAGCTTCCAGTTGTGGATTGGTTCTTTCAATATGTGTCACAGTGACCAGAAGAGTAACACGAACTCTAACTGAAACTAATACCTGGGCAACTATCAAACTGAAATTCACTGGTGGGGTTGGGGGTGAAGGGGGAGAGAGGGCATCTTCTGCTGCAATATCTTCTTAGTATAATTTCAAAAAATCCTAAAAATGAAATTTTATTAAAAATATTGCAAAAGTCCTTACTGGGTCAAATAGTAAAAATTTTTTTTTAATGGAAGACCTAATGCATTAACATATTGAAAGTACTGTTTAAGACCAAGTCAAAACATCCAATCTTTTGATGTATTGAATGACAAATTAGCTATGCTTTTATTTTTTTTACTTATTCTTTTAAATCACTGCCATAGGATATTCTGCAGTCTCCATATTATTCAGGAAAAGAAATTCTCACTGATAATGTAGTAATTAGCTGTAATATCCTTGATTCAGTGTGGGGCTGTTTTTCACTCTTTTGTTACTATTTTGCTAGAACCATTGTAGAAATAGTGCTAAGTCCACTGTCAATTCTAAAACCATTAATTTGATTCATTTTTTAGGCATAGCAATAAAAAGACACAAAAGAAGTTGGAGTTCTCTTCATTTAAGTTATTAATTATAGCTCCTATAGTGTAATAGATGAGTAATATTGAATGATAGTTTAAACCAGCTATCTGTTGTATTCAAAAAATATTGTCAAGGTTCCTGAATAAATACCCACAATGAAAAGAAAAACTGTAGCAGAAATTAAGAAATAAACTACAGGAAGGATTAACCTCCAGTCTCCCATGCTTTTATCTCTAGCATGCCTCAAAACCAAAGAAAGACTGCCGGGCCATTAAAAAAGATTAAAGATGCTAATTACACTAAGAGATAGAACCTATCACCCTATGTCAGGCAGACCAGACTAAATCTTCCAGTGCGTTAAAACACACACACACAAAGTTTCGCCTCTGTTGAAATCCCACTGATGATTGTCTAGTGTGCATATTTGTGAGTTAACAGTTCCTATTGAAATCGATTTAAAATGTGGAACAATAGTGTTGTAGGCACATTCATTAGAACTATTTTGATCAAGCTTGTTTTTAACATTTGGTAGTATAATACAACCACAGGGGTTAGAAGAGTTGCTTCTTTTCAATGAAATTCAGACTTGCCAATCTTCACATCTCCTCCAACTGAATCATTATGAGTTTAGTATCAGATTATGCAGAGTTTCATCTGTTTCCTTTTCAGGAGAAAATAATAATACACATTATTCATGTGTATAAACTATGTGATATTTAAAAATGGATTTAAAGATGTTTAATGTATCAGAAGAAGGAAAAATTTTTGTCCAACATAAGGGTAACCTCTCAGCAAATAGTTTTATTACACTTTATATGGTAAGATACAGGAATTTATTGCTACCATACAAAGAAACACACATACTTGTATTTTTATATGCCATATAGTTTATTACATATATATATGTACAAATAAATAAATATAAATGCATAAGTGAATGCTAGTACATCAGTGTAACTATATAAACCTATATATGTTAGGCTCTATTTGGTTAAGATTTTCTCAGCCTTTCTTTGTAAAATATTGAATATTTTTACTTTAATATATTTTAACGGTGGTAGGAAAGGTGATGTGGGTTGAAATCAAAGTGAAATAATCAAAACCATAAATGACATGATAACATTTAAACATTTTAAGACCACTGTTTTAAAACTAAAAATATTAAAAATGTTTTCAAAGAACACTTTGAAAATGATTGACTTCACCATAAAGAAGTGCTGAGTACTTATAGAAACAGACATTTTTAACCTGGTTGTGTATATATGCACATACATATCAGTAAAAATAAAGTAACTTTAAAGAGGAACATTCCAAGCACACATAAGTCATTAAAAATAACAACCTAAAGATCCAACACTTCCAAAGCTGCTCTGCTCCTGCTCTCTACCCTGCCACCTAGGATCCAAATCGTAGCTGCCACTTGGATATTCCACGTGCTAAGCCTTGATTCCTGGCTGTGCCACTGACACTGTGCCATCCCCCGGAATCAGGTGTTTCATGCGCCCTGTTAGCTTTCAATTTGCGTCATTACTGCGTTGTATCCGACGGGCCCAGTTTACTATTGCATGTCCCAGACACTTGGGCCGCAACCTGCAGGTTGTGCACATTAACACCAAGAATGACTCTCTGGGTAGAATTCTCCTCACAGGATAAAAGGAAAACTACATGACTCTATCAGTCCTCATCATCATGAATCCCAGTACCCCAAACTACCAGTGACAATTTTCCACTGCGTCAGGTGCCACTGCTTCAGTCTGCTGGTGTTTACCGTGGCTGAGGGACCTACGTGAGGAGGACCTGGTTCTTCCCTACTTGGAACCAGCGATGAGACACCGTATATGACTAATATCTTACAGTCCCCCACAACTGAAACCCCAGCCCGATGAATCCAATGACGAAGAAAAGAAGAGGTAAGTGAGCACTCAGAATCTCAGATATGAGTGACAAGTGATAGAAACACGAAATAGAGAAGCAGTACTTACATAGGAACACAATAATGTTCCTGTAACTAATCTCATAGAAATGAAGATAGACGAGGTATTTGATCATAATTTGAAATGTTTATTTTAAGGAAGTCCATCAAAATAAAAAAGAAGCCTAGTTTGCAAAATTAAATTAGTTAAACAAAATATCAGCAAAATAGGTTCAATAGAAACTAAAATCACAGAAAATGAAATACAATTTTGGGATCAATACAATGAAATTTTTATAATGCAACGCAGTGCCTGAAGAACACTTTTAATGAAGCAGAAAAAAGAACTGTATCTCTAAAGACAGGTTCTAAAAATTATCCAGTACAGGAAAAAAAAAGAAGAAAAGGTGTGAAAAAATCCAAAGAACTTATAGGATACCATCAGCTGAACCAATAAAGATATATGTGTGTTTAACAGAAAGGAGAGGGGTCAGAAAGTTTATCTGAAGATAGTATAGCTAAAAACACCTTAAATCTTGGAGGAGAGATGGTTATGCAGGCCATGAAATTTAAGCTTTCAAACAAACTTGTAAGGGACTTCACTGAGACAGATTATAGTCAAAATTGTCAAAAGTTAAAACACAAAGAGCTGTAACAGGGGGTCAGAGCGGACGTCTAGCTTCAGCAGCACAAGAGCCTGAGCAGCAGGCCCAAGGTCCCGAGTTTGCTCCCTGGTGCCAAAATCTATACGTAAATGTGGAAGTAGGAAAATGCTTCGTCACACGCTGAGGAATATCTACAAGCTACCAGTGGATGTCATGGAGGAAGCTTTGCAAGTCAGGAAAGCTGGGTGACATATTCAACCTGCTGCAGTAAAGAAAACCTCCCCCTAGAAAAATTTATTTAACAAAGCCGTACTTGAGAGAGGAGAGAGAGGAAAATGTTTTCAAACAAACAGAAGTTGAAGGGATGCATCATTGCTACATCTACTTATCAAAAAACAGTAAAAAGAATTTTTAAAGCTAAAATCTAAGAACACTAATCACTGACAGAAAATATATGAAAACATAAAACACACTGAGTAAATAAACCACCAAAATAGAAATACTCTAATATTGAAATAGTAGTATGCCAATCACTTTTTAATAACAGTATAAAAAGTTACAAAAAACAATTATAGCTGTGATATTTGATTAAGGAACACACAACATATAAAGATGTAAATTGTGACATAATAACATAAGCAGTGTTGGTAAAAACTGGAGAATTTATGTAAAATAACTTAATCTCATATTTCTTGCAAGAAATGCAACCTAAAATTGTTAACAAATACCATTGTGATAATGTATTAAATTTTGTAATGAAGTACAAGAAAAAGGGGTTTATATAATTAGCTTTATTTTACTGAAAATATTTTCAAAATAAGTTAAATCACTTTCCTTCCTTTAACTAAAATGATTATAAATAATTTTTGCCTAATTATCTCAAATAGTTCTTTGTAGTAGTGCCAGTGTATGGTGTACCAAAAAAGATTATCTAAGCAACAAAATTTCTATAAGATGCAAATAATATCTTGATATTGGTGAACTTTTCAGTTCAGTAATTTATACATTTACAACATTAGAAGAACTTAGGTACAGAGTTCAGTCTGTTTCACTAATAAAAATTAAAAACCTTAGCAATCACAAACTTTGTGGTGGGTAAATACTTTACACAATTATCTAAGCATGCTCAACTAGCAGAACTGTAGACACGCACTGACAGTCAGATTAGCATCATCAACTCCGGTGCTCATCACTGGGCTTCAGGAGAGCAAGATTTCTTTCCATTAGAATTTACTTTCTTAAACAAGGGCTTTTCACTCATACCTCTCAAAGGTCAATATTCAAGAGATAATGCTTTCAAGTTACCCTGAGTTAGACATATAATATATATTTGATTACTTATATAACTTACTTTCATTTTAATATGCTTACGTAGGTAATTTAAAAATAAACTTAACTGTTCCTCAAAATATATGCTTGCGTTTTTCTCTTTTCTTTTATTCATCTGACTGTTGTAGCCATTTTCAACATTTCACATGAAAAGAAGCACTGAATAGTATTCACAGTGATTTCATAAGAAATAAAATAGAAAGAGTTTAATAAATTTCAAGCTTTTTGGTTGGTTTGACAATACACAAGTACTAGCATTTTGCCTTGTATTCTTGAAAACAACATAGTTCTTTTAAGTTTGTTTCTTTGCTTCTTTTATTTTTAAATTGATTTTGGGTTAGAATCTTTCTAAGTTTCCCAAGCTGTCCTAAAACTTAAAATTCTCCCAAGTCAGCCTCCTGAATAGCTAGCATTGCGGGTGTTCATTAGCAAACTTTCTGAGTGAATGTTTTCTTCTGCTGTCTGCCTTCCACGCAGCCTCCAAACTGCTTGAGAGACATTTTCCTGCCCTGCCTTTACTTCCCAATCTCCAACTCATGATATTTCGACTTTCAGCTTTACTTTCATCAAGATTACTCCAAGAAACTCATTATTTGTCAGTTGTATGTAGGGCACTTGCTAATTAATCTAATGATTAATTCTAATGCTTAAACTGAAATATGGTAACTTTGTAGGATATGGCCACTATTGTCTAAATGTTCATGTTTCCTAAAATTCCTATGTTGAAACCATGACTACTTCTAGATGACAGTATGAGCAGGTAGGCGTTTCAAAGAGGATTAATTTTGCTTCATACCTAGGTTGGTGTCTTCATAAAGAGACTGTAGTGAGCTGCCTTATCTCCCTTCCAACATGTTTCAAACAGAAAGAAGAGGCTTTGTTCTATGGACCACAGAGTGGACTTTCACCAGATAATATGCCTGTACCTTTGCTCTGGAATTCCAATAACCAGAACAGTGGGAAATAATAGTTTTCTTATCAGTTACTCATTTTATGGTGCTTTCTTAGTGCAGCCAAACTGATCAAGAAAGTAACACCACTGATTATTTTTGATTTCTTGAAGCATTCATTTTCCTTAGCATCTGAACAATGAAGACATAAGTTGTGTTAATTCAGACATATTATTTATCATAAACACCAATATTTAGAAAATGTATATTTCTTTCAGAAATTTATTGTCATCTTTTTGTTGTGTTATATATAATATTGCACATCCTGTCACTAATAGAAATTAACTTAGATTGCATTTAGAATATTGACTGACAATTATTCTTCTTAGCTAAGTGTGTAAAGCAATGATGAAATCTCATTTTCAAATTCAAAAATAAAAATGCTGAACATTTATTACAAGCTCATAGCTTTGTCATTTATGAAGACTACAGTCAGAATTCTGTGCCTTGTCAACTATTTTCAGTTTCAAGGCATCCACAAAACCTCCCCAAGTCATTGTAACCTGTCACCAAACCCACAATCTTATCTTGTTCTAACTCTAGTGATCTTAAGTATTCATAGACAAACTTCAAGTATTTTAAAAGCTCATGAATGTTTTCGGAAATTCATCTGAAGTGGGGTTCACACCACTTTTTGGTCTTCTCAAGTGGATTCAAAATTCCAAGGACATTAATAACTAACAGTAATCATTTTACAGGTAAAAGAAATATTCCTATGTATGAGATAAGCTTTGAGACAGAAAAAATATTAATTTAATTAATACAAATAGTTAAAATCAGATAAAATGGTTATATTTTATATCCTAGGGCATGAAATTATGATCTGGAAACAGGGGAAGTACCTTTGGAATTTTAATTTTCATCAGCATGTAAGTGCCACAGCAGTGATGCTTGCTAGACCATCTTATTTTCGTTATGAGGATGAATACACTTTTAGAACATTACTAGTAGTTTCATTAATCCCTAGGGGTAGCTTTCTGGCACCTATTCTAGAAATTGCCTTACTCCGTTCTTCAACTGCTTTTTTGAAGAGTGAATCAGTCATATTTTTTCATCAGTCTCTGTATTTCACCTCTGTCTTTGTAGACCTCATTCTATTTTTTTCTTATGGCCTAAGACTTCTAGGTTGAGTTCAAGTCCAGAATTCAAAGGGCAGACAAGTGATTAAGTAACACTAAAAACAAACAAAAAGATTTCAAATCTTTCCTAAAATTTTTACTTGACAACATAAATTAACATTTGCTGTAAGAAATTGTGCACTTTACACTGAAGAGAAAATTATCCAGAATACCAAAATCACCTCAAAGAGAAATAATGAATTTAGAGAGACTTTTAAAGATATTTATTAACAGAATACATCCTTTTCCTTCCAAATAAATGCCTTTAAATGGATTTCCAATAAAGTTATATCCTTATCATGCCTGTGAGAAGGACATTCGGTTAGTAAGGGACACACAAGGTATTCTGGTTAGGGTTTCATACATCTTGATTACACTTTAGCAGATATCAAATTGTAAGATAAAGATAACAGAGAGCAGAATCGCCCTTCATTCCGGTTCTTGGTGTTGTACTGTGAAAGACTCTCGGGCTTCCCGCCACACTATGGGAGAATTCTGGTGCTGCCTCAGGGTTCTCACCACCATCTATGCAGCCGTTTTAATCTCACACCTGAGTTCCAGTGAGCTAGGCTGCTGCACTTTTCTTAATGTTTAGTGCAGCTCTGATTTAAAATGTAAGAGAGAAAAAAAAACACAGCACAAAGTAAAACCTACCAATATTATGATAGGTTCTGAGAAGATCGGAGGAGGGAAAACAACATAAATCAAGACCGAAAAAGAGTCGCAAAGCACTAAAGCTGATCTTGAAGTTATCGGTGTGGAGATTCCTAAGAAAAGTAGGATTAGAGATACCATTCCACCCAGCTATCTGCCTTATGGATATTTTTCCAGAAGAATTGAAAATATCAGATCCAGTGACATATGTGAACTCAAGTTTATAGCAGCACTATTTTTAATAGTTAAATCTTGAAAACAACCCAATCAACTGAGAAGTGGATGCAAAAGGAGTATTTTTATATGATGGAGTACTACACAGCCATAAAGAAAGATGAACTCGAGGCTTTCATAGGTAGTTGGGTGCAACTAGAGACCACACTCGTAAGTGAAGTGAATCAGACTTGCATGTGTGAGCACTGGATTGCCTCCATAGTGTAAGAAATTGAAAGAGTAAATAAGATGCAACAGGTACAATAGATACTGTGAATGGGAAAGAAACTGCTCAAAAGGAAAGAACATCTGGGATGGGGAAAAGGAGAAAACAAGGAAGGGAAAAATATATGTATACGCAAGATAGCTAAGATAATTGTAGTACTTATTCTATATTAGTTGACTGAGGAACTGTTAGTTCTTGTATTGTTTGATGAAATTTGTATGCCTATATCTGGTAAACTGAGCAAATATTTTGAAGACAACAACATGCAATACTGTAACCATTTTTAATTTCCTATCATCTTGTTTTGAAATTCTGTATCATTTTTATTGTTTTTTTTATTCTCTTTAAACTATAGAAGATGCGTTTCAATAGGAAAAAAAAAACAAGATAGATCTCAGAACTCTTGCTTTTAAAGAAGACTGACTTTGCTCCACATCCTATGCTGAATTTGTCAGGGAGGCTCAAGCCGATGATTATCTTGCGATGATCCTGTTACTGATTGTCTTTCTCTGTTAGAATCATTGCATTACTTTTATGATAAACCTTGGAGAAATTATATATTACTTTGTACATAAAAACAGTATTAAGCCCAATGTATAGTATAAACCAAGGGTTTGAGATAGCTAAATGGGAGAGATTTCTAGAATTTTCTGCAAACTTAAATGGCAGGAGTTCTCCTAAAGGAAAGTTTTAAAGAAACAAAGCTATTTATGTTTTTCCAATAAACCACATTAGTCTGCAATCCAGAAATGAATTAATGGGTGTGCTTCAAGCAGAAAGCAGGCTAGATATGGAAGAGAGAGGAGAGGACTAAGGATTGATTATTCATCGGATTTCATAGCCACACTTAGGCACTCATAACACTCCCAGATGTGTCATTTCTAAATATGCAGGGCAACGAGTGAAGCACCCGTACTCACGTTCACATGCACGTACGGATATGGAGGTCATGACGTCCGAATGATCCAGAGTCTGTTGACCTCCGTACAGCGCCAGGTCCTTCAAGTATTGATTCAGTTTAGTCTCTCTACTGAAATGAAATATATACTACTTACACTGAGGTCTGAGCTGGGGATGCACTTCTATAAATTGAAATAATAAATTAAATACACTTTCGTTACTGTTGGGGATAAAGGTGGCTGCTTCCCAGTGGAAGAAGACTGTAATTCTCTGCATTTCTTTCATAAGATGAGGTGGTCTTCAGGACATTTGATGGATATACCCACATTCTTTAATTCTTAGGAAGTAAAAATATTTATCGAGGATATGCTAATTCTCCTATATAAATTTTCGCTCTAATTTAAGTTCATGATACTTGAAATCAGTCTGCTCCTGAAAAGCATGAAGAGAAAATCTGAAAGCAGAAAAGTGCATTTTAATAACCAATTTACCAACAACTAAACAGAGTATAATGCAAAAAGAAGAAACATGCAGCTATATTTTCAAAGGCTTTAGAGTGCAAGTTAAATCTTACTTTTCTTTTTGTGCTTATGGTTCTCTTCCATTTCCTAGTGTTAATGTTTTGCTTAGACATTACTGAAAGAATAAAGTTGCTAAATAACTTTAAATAGCTTCTTTATTTTTGACTCAAAACTACCACTAATATTTGTTGTTGGCCTTTGTACTATAGTTTGGGATTAAAGATGCAGAGAGAGGAAGAAGAAATATAATTAAGGCCAACAGCTCCCAAATGCAATTCTTAGATCAGGGCCAGTCCATGTTACATTTTACTGGCACTTGTCAAATTGAGTAAAAATGAGGACGATGTCCTGAGTTTTTCTTGAAATTAAATTTATTCATATTATCAGGGTCTATTATGAGATTATGTTTACCTTTTTATGAAAGCATTGTTACTTTGATTTAATAATAATGATTAAAATTTTGAAAGTATTTGTTTTTATTTAAAACCCTGAATACTGAAAGATCATTTTCTTTACACAGCCAAAGTGTTTGTATCTCACTGTAATGAATCACTGAACCACAAAAGGTAGTTAAAATTTTAATAAGAATTTAACAAAAATATTCTTAACTGGATTAAGAAACTGCTGGAGAGAGGACTGGATTTGGGGCACTAATTTTATCAGGAGTGGGGTATTGGGAGGCGGAGCTTAGCTGGAGGGTGTAAGACACGGGGTTTTGATCTGGGGGGCCATATCCGGTTCCTGGTTCACCCTTTGCTTCTTCCCCTTCTCTCCGCTTCCTGGATCCCATGGACTGAGCAGCTTTTCTCTGCCATATCTCTCCACCCAGATGTATTTTCACTGCAGCTCTCCAACCATGGACAAAAGCCTCCTTACAGAATGGTAGCGGATAGGGACCCTTATTACTGAGGTCAGCCTTATCTCGAACTCTGAAAATTTAAGTGATATTCATTGGGCATCAGGATAGAATGAAAATATTAAGGAAAAATTGGAATTAATTATATCTACAGAATAATATCAATATATTTCAGATGGAGGGAAATTAAAATTCATCTAACTTTGAAATATCAACCATAAATTATATAACTTGTTTAATCATTCTTTGAGAGTAGTTTTAGAATAATATAAGATGAATCTGCTGCCCAGCACCATCTCTGCCCCCAGTCAAGGTAGGTGCTTTCAGTTGCCAAGATTTTCTATTATAGATAAGATTTGCTACTTTTTTAACCTAAATATTTTTAATAAATGCTTTTTATTTCTTCTAAGATATGTGGAAAAATACACTTGAGTGGTGTATATCCTGTCTCCACTTACAGCAAAACATTGAAAGCAGTTGGTGTTATGATGGTGTTAATATATTCATGCAATACATTGTTAGACATATGGAGATCCAGGTTTTTTCTCTGCTTGTAGATTTTAAAAGGAAAGTTCTGGACATGCATTTTATGTACATGAAGTGTAGTGTTCAAATAGGAACAGTATAGGAGAACATTGTACTTGTCAGCTATGTGCTGTCAGCTGAGAGGAGTTTTCAGTGCATGGTATTTTAGACTTCATTATATTGTCCCATGGAGCGTTAAAAAAAAAAGTAGCAGGTAAAAAACCAGGAGCATTCAAATGAAATGATACTCAAGGGGATGAAGTGTGTGCTTTTTGCCCTCAAATTGTCTCTATTGACAGAGTTGACTTCACTTTGCAATTGAACTCTGACAAGGTGATTATTTTTAAAAACCAAAATATGGTGCATAATACATTTTAGCCTGAAGCTAAAAGTTAAATGTGAATATTCATTCACTTTTCCCCTTCCATGGGAAAAAAAACTGGCCAGAGTAGCATTCTAAGCTCTATCAATTACATGAAGTAATGAATGATGTTTAAATGGAATCATTTTTAACAAAAGGAAATTCTTTTCATTTTGATACTGAGATTTTGTTGAAAGGAAGACAAATTAAAGGTTTTTTTTTTATTTACAGAAACCTAAGTATAAATTTATGGGAAAATAGCCAATTAAATAAATTGATCTCCACAAAGAGAATATACATACTCTCACACAAAATTGACATACATAAGTGCACAGTGTCAGCAGTATGTGTCACACAGTCAGAAATGTGTTAGTGAATCTTAATTTTATGGACTGGTGCTATAAAGTCATCTAAGGAAGAGTGCATATTTGAAAGTGCCTTTTGTTTTGATTCTTCAGGTGGCCAGAGTTGTAGTCAATGTCATGACTTCGCCAAGATCAGGCAGGAGGTCACTGAATGAGTTCACCCCTCCGCGTACACTGTACTCCACAGGCCAGCCTTCACCTCTGCAAAGAGCGCTGAATACAGGTGACCTTTAGAAAAACAGCTAAGTTAGACAGAAGCCTCACCTGATCAAATTTTTAAGAAATAGCCAAACATAAACATACTTAATAATTTCTTTCTGGAATTCATGCTTAGCTTAGTATGCATTTCACTATTTTAAAATGTCTATGCATAGACTGAAAATGTAGTTCAGTGATAGATTGTTGACCTGGCATGCATAAGATCTTAGGTTCCACCCTAGCATTGCCAGAGATCTATATATACATACATACTTGCTATATGTGTAAATGTATACAATTTTCCATTCAAGCATAAAGGTAGACGTACACAAGACTTTTATTTTTATTTATTTTTGTGGGGAGTGGCATAGGGGATTGAACCAAAGACCCAAGATCTTTACACTGAGTTACCTCCTCAGCTCTTTTCTGTTTTTCATTTTGAGACAGAGCATTGCTAATTTGCTCAAGCTGCATTCAAAACAAGCCTCCCTGAGTGCTGGGTTTACGGGATGCACCAGCACTACCTGCCAAAAACACACACCGTTTACGTAGTGTAAATCTGGATCATTTTTCTTCCTTACCTGTATCTACACGAGTTAAGTAGAACAAAATTCACAACTTTATAAATGTTAGCAGTGAAAAACAAAGTCAGACAATAAAGTAATCTAATTCAGGTAATAAAATCAGTTGCTGTTGGCAAAACTCTTTCTTCAACAGTCAAGATAACTCTTTTATCTTAGACTGAAAAATCTATCAATCCTGTTTGCCTTGTCTTCAGACACAAGATGGTGACTCTGCTTCTATAACGCATCTTTCTTCAGTTCTGTTGTGAGCCAGGGAAAAGTGCTTCATGAAATAATTTTACCTGCATAAAGAGGGGAAGTTTCCAAAGTTATCTTCACATGGCTGTGTCAAAGTGAAAGGTTAAGTAAGTCTCTCTCTTTTTGGGGGGGCACAGGTTGACATTCTGTATGCTAATGTTTTAATGGACTATTTGAAGAAAGAAATAACAAAATCAAATTTTATTTTTTCTGAAAATTTATAAATTCCAATATATGCTGGGCATATATTGGATGGAGATTTTTGAAATTTTACTCTGTGAATAATGTATCTTCTTATATTCCCACCAAAAATAAATTGGCTGTCTGAATACAGTGTACTATATATCTGAAAGAAGAAAACAGCTGACATTTGCTATGCTAGCTATGACTGACAAATGTATTTTAAAATGTTATTTATTTTATTCTCTGTGAATTCAAGTTTATTTAAATAGTATCTGAATTAGGTTAAAGTTTGCTTTTTATTTTCTTTCTTTTTTTTTCTTTTTTAAGAATGATTTTTAAGGTTAAAATAGCATTAGAGAAAAATCTTAAATAAATCCCAGGGTCATAATATTTGAGAACTTCAGTGGTACAAATTTTTAACTGTTTAATCCCCAACTGTAGGCAGTTAATGGGACATAACTGGAGGTTAAGGGAGATGGTTTTATAGGTTATGGTGTGCATCCAGGGAAGAAAAGACGTGACTTGACATAGAGGAAAACACGATAAAGATGTTCACATTCAAAAATAGATGAATGATTTATGGAAAAACATACACACACTATAAACAAATCAAAATGAAAACTGGAAAAATTTGTGATTAATCTTTAAAAACTCAATTTTATTAATATACAATTTAATCCTTTCACTATGATAAGAAAAATCATTTATCCAATAGGAAAATGGAAGTGGTTTAAGATGTTCAAGTTTACTCATAATTAAATAATGAAATTTCTAACTATACTGAGATGAGAATTTTAAATATCAGTCTGACAGATCTTATGAGTCTGATAACATACTACTTTGCTGAGGGGATAGAAAACAAACAGATATTCTTTTACTTGAATGCTATAAACACAAATGGATGACACTATGTGAAATACAGTAACCATCAGCATTCAAAGTTGACTAGCAATTTCTAGCTATCAGGAATTTATCTGACAGATAAATTTGATAACATCCAAATAACATACAAATACATTTTTAAATGTATCTTTTAATAACAAAGTGAAAGTAACCTAAATGTTTATCAGTTGAGCACTGATTGCTTAACTTATACCCAGAAAATAGAATATAATTTACAAGAAAACAAACATGAGTATGCTCTTTGTACATTTATATGGCAGAAACTGGAAATACATTATTAAAGGAAGAAAAGCAATGCATGAAACATTAACATGCCACCTGTTGTATTTTAAAAGAGGAAATGACATTTATTTAAATTTTCTTGGAAGTATGTATACCTAAGGTACCTCTGATTGGATACAAACTAAGGAATACCATCGACAGAGTGATGGTGGGAACCTGGTCCCCAGGGGGGGAATGAAGGGAGAATCCCTTGAGAGTGCATTATATTCTAATCATGCACGAAGTAAGCAATTCATAGAAAGATGGTGTGCTTTTCTAAGTTTTAATAACACCAGCGTGTTATAAAACTCAGGACTTGGGTATTCTAAATAGGCTATGACACTCCTCAAGAGACAAACCTTTCTCAGTAGTTGTAATGCCTGCAATAAAACAAGGAATTATTTTCAAGTAGTCAACGAGTCACCCAGATAAGCATCACTTTGCAAGATGTCCATGCAGAGATGTCTCAGAAAGAGACAGGCGAAGTTATTAGTAAGTTACATAAAATCAACACGTGAAGGTTACATAACTGATTCGGTATCAATAAAGCATATTTATTACTTGAAGTAAAGGTTACGGATTTAACTAATATATCTGCAATTCCTTGTTACAATATCCTTGGGTAAAAAAATGTCATGCAACTTCAAAATAGCCACTGGGGTGTAATTGGGATAAAAAACAAAGCAAGGCTACTATTTTATATAGAGAGCAAACTAATTAGATTAGTATCATTAGCACAGAGCTCTAACCAAGTGAGATAATTTAACTCCAAATTACATAGGTTCAAGGGGATTCATGTAGACCATTTCAGTAGGAGAAAATACAAATAAATATTCTGAAAATGCTTAAATCTGACTTGAAATATAAAGCTTTTTAAAGAGGAACAAAATGCAAGCTTTACCATTCAATGTTTATGGAAAAAATAATCATTGTGTCTCTCTCCATACACAAGACACTATTTATAAAATATATTTTTGAAAATTATTTTCAAAAATATCTTTCAATTAATGATGTCATTGCAAGAAACAGAATGCTTTATCAAAATTACTGTTATAATTAAAACTTATTATTTTAATATAATTGCACTCAGTTACTTTTCTCTTATGATACCTACCTATCTTTTACTGTAAATATTATATCCTTGAAGTCCAAGAACCGAGTATACTCACAGATTCCCTTATCCAGAACTGAGCCGCTAAATTCATTTGAATTAAAGGGTCTTCTTTAATCTTCCCAAACAGAAGGAATCACAGATGTCTTGCATTTTTGGTTAAATTTTTATGTAGCTATCATTCAACTTTCTCAATCAAATTATAGCTTACTCTAGGAAAAATACAAATTATGACCTTTCATATTCTGTATTGCACCTAGCATAACATCTTGTCATTGAAGTTTTTACTAAGTATGTGCAGATCATCAGAAAGAGACAGAGAAGAATGCAGTCCAATATCAGAAACAAAATAAAAAATGAAAATTATAGTTCTCAAACTTAAAAATCAAATAGGTACACTTAAAAAATCAAAACAGTTTACAAGAACCAACTATATAATGCATGTTGAAATGAACAACTATTTTGAAGAAAAAGAGACACAACAGTATCCAGTGCTGACTATAATGTCACGATGTGAAATCCAGCAATGCTATCATTCTTTGTTCAAAGTGATTTTAGCTTGTTTTGTTTTGTTCAAGTTCAACACACATGAAGGTATGGACAGCTGTTTTGAAGAGAATGAAAGACACTGTGACAGCCATTCTTGTCTTCCCTATTGTCTGGTCTTGAAGACCTGAAATGCCCTCCTCACATCGCTTAGATCAGTTCCATACTATGTTGTTTCATGTGAACTCCCTGTATGTGACAATATGGACAACTATTAGGAAGAAAACAAGAGTCAATATGATAGAGAGTGAATATCTCCAGTTGTCTAGTTTTGGAATTTATGTCCCTTACATTGCTTTCTTGTGACCCGCTTTGTTCTGTTTTGTTGTGTTTAATTTTACCCTTTTGATATAATTGCATGTATATTTGAGTGAGTAAGATGGATGACCATATTGTTGTTTTTGTCAAATCATTGAACAGAACTGTTAACAGTGTCACTGTTTGAATGTATACTTTGCATGTTTTAATTATGTAATTTGAACAACTATTTCCAAGATGTCAGTATGTAATTTGTCAAGTAATGATTTCTTAGTGTTTTTTTTTTTGTTTCTTTTCCTTTTTTCCTTGGAATTCTGTATTATTGCTACCCTTTATTCTGTTTTGTTTGTTTTTTTTTTCTCTTTAAATAAATTTTTTTAAAAAATCCCGACCCTGGGGCCCACATTAGACAATTCAGCCAGTAACTCCTGGTAAAATCTCGGTATCTGGGGTTCAAAAATCTTCCCAGTTTATTTCAGTGTGCAGCTGACTTTGCGAGTCTGCCTTTTATAGCCCTTAAACTTGCCTGACTGTCAGTAATATCTAGGCAGTTTAAACAGAAATACAGTCCCCAATGTACAACCTCTCAGAATGATGAGTTCATATGCCCTTGGAAAAATTACACATGTACTTGAGCAAAAGGAAACAGCTGACCGTGAGTCTGCTCTGCTTCCGGCGTTGAGAACTATGACAATAGACTGAGATTATGGTTCTCAGTGTGGTCCTAAAACCAGTGTCAGCATCAAGGCTTGGTAGTTTGCCAAAGATCAGAATTTGTGCTTCCCACACCAGACCCACAGAATCAGAAAACCTGGGGCCCAGCAAGCTGCTTCCACCAAGCTGGCCTGAGGCGCGCTGGAATGTAGGAGCCAGCGAGGTGCCTCCTGCCAGGCCGTGCCAAGCCACAGCCCCTCCAGATACGCTGCCATTTTAAATGATGTACAAGTTACATGAAGAGTAGGGTTTTCTATATTTTACGGTTTTTTACCTTAAAGCTTATTTTCAACTTTTGGTACCTCTTTCTGCTTATATGTTAATGTTTCTTAACAGACAATAAATGAAATGAAAAATGTTAAGAGAATATTAACCACAAATGGCTTAAAATAGTAATCACCTCTTTCCACTGAATTAAGAAGCTTCTTAATGGAAACATACTGGTTTCAATTTTATGTTGTTTCAGATCTCCAAGTTAGTCATGGTAAACATTTTAATGAAACCCATCATTTAAATAAGTTAAATAAGTAAATATATAATTTGTCAGTCAAAATCTGAATAATAAGCCTTTCAGGACTAAGTGTTCACTTCCAAAATGTTACAGGTATGAACACAATTAATGAACTGCTATTAGACACCAGACTCTGCGTGTTGCCTAACTTACTTTTGTTAATAGCTTTATGGAGAAAACTTTTCTTCCCCTACTCAAGTATTGGAATAAGTCTCAGGGCATTAAGAAGCAAGGCGGAGACTGTACTGGTCCAAAACTGGGGCAAGGCTTTGGGTTCTTAGGGCAAACTCTACACATTATCTTGTTTCTAAATGTGTTGGTGAGTAATTGCTCAGCTCTCTTGGCCATTCTGGCCTCTGCTGATGACAACCAATTTAAACTTGTGACTTTAATCTTGGGAATGTATAAAAGGGGAAACATTCATCTTCTCTACCTCAACGAGGGCATCAGGGACCAATAAGCTGTCCCAAGAGGAGGAAGATTAGCAATAACTTGACATTAATGTTACGGAAGTCATTGTTATAACTTATGTAGACTGTTCCCTTCGATGTGAAAACTTAGAATTCAATTACATTTCATTAAGAAAACTTGCAGATCTCCTAAATAAGTATACCTATGTTTTCTATAGTTGAAATAACAAGGAACAATTGTTTCTTAGCTGTCAACTTCCAAGTGGCTTCCATCCAGACACTCCCATCAAACAAACTTCCTGAAGTATAATATTCACTAGCCATTGCTTTTCTACTTCTTCGCCTTTCTGCAACCCATTGCAATCTGATTTCTGCTCCATCATTGCAATAATTCTTTTCCCACTATTTTATTTTATTATTAATATAGTACATGTTTGCAATGCATAGTATTTACATTCCTTGTGTAGAGTTGGTACATATAAACAGCACATATTTATTATGGAAAAGTAAAAAATTTTGTAGTAAAATAATAGGAGAATAACAATAGTTAATACATTGCATGTTGTTATCTATTAAAGTAGTTATTCAGAATATAAGATACAGATATAAAAAGTTCTCCAATTGATAGTAACACAACTTTCCTTTTCAGTGACCTAAGTGATACTAGTAGTATAACTAACATGCATTTTCTTTCTCCCTTCTTTCCTCTCACCTTTACCCTATCTTAGTACTGTTTCCTTTTGAACAATTTCTTCCCATTTTACAATATCTGTTATATCTTATTTATTCATTCAGTTTCTCACACCAGGAGGCAATATGATGTTTACAGATGCAAGTCTGATTTTACTTTTTCACTTATGAGTGTGGCCTTGACTTGCATCCATTTACCTAGAAATGTCTCAAGCTTATCCTTCTTTATGGAAGAGTAGTACTCCATCATATAAAAGAACCACATGGACTTTATCCAATCATCAGTTGATGGGCATTTGGGATGTTTCCAATATTTAGCTCTTACATCTATGCTACTATAAACATGGGTGTGCATATGTCGCTGTGGTATGATGCTTTTCATTCTTTCTGGAAGATACCAAGAAGATGAATAACTGGGTCAAGTGATACTTCCAGTGCTAGTTTTCTGATAAATCTCCACATTAGTATCCACAGTGGCTGCACCAGTCTACAATCCCACCAACAGTGGAGAAGGGTTCCTTTTTTTCCCATAGCCACACCAACACTTGTTATTGGTTAATTTCTGGATGATAGCCATTCTTTCTGAAATGACATGAAATCTCAGTGTTGTTTCAATTTGTATTTTTCCAATTGCCAATGTTGTTGAACACTTTTTCATATATTAATTTGTCATTTGCATTTCTTCACCTAAGAATTATACATTCATCTCAGATTCCCAATTTTGGACTGGGTCTTTGAATTTGGGGGATCTGATTTTTTCAGTTTTTCTATGTTGTAGACCTCAGTTCTTTGTCTGAAGGAAAATTGGCTAAAATTTTTTCACATTTTATGTACTGTCTTTTTCTGTGTTGGTGATATCTTTTGATGAGCAAAATCTTTTTAATAAGATGAAACACTAGTTGTTGATTCTTTGGAGCATTTCCCATGCAGTATGGGTTTTTTTCCTATAAACTCTCTGCCTAAACCTATGTCTTCAAGATTTCTACCTACTTCTTCTTCCAGTAGATTTAGTATTTCTGTTTTAATATTTAGATCTTTGGTTCACTTAGACTCCAGCACGTGATGATAGACATGGGTCTCATTTCAGTGTGGCATGAAACAAGTTTTTCCAGTTTATTAAAGAGGCTGTATTTCCAATTTATTAAAGAGGCTATATTTCTTCCAGTGAACATATTTGGTCCCTTTGTCAAAGATAAGATGGCTGAGTCTGTATCTCTTAATTTGTTCTACCAGTCTTCACGTTGGTATTTTTTGCCAATATCTTGCAGATTCTATCACAGTAGCTTTGTAGTACAATTTCAAGTCAGGGATTGTGAGGCCTTGCTCTGAACTGCTTTTGCTATTTCTTGTCTCTTCTGTTTCCAAATGAATTTTAGAAAGACTTTTTCTAGTTCAGTGTGGTATGCTAATGGTATTTTGATCAGGATTGCATTAAATCTATATAACAATTTTGGGAGTATGGTTGTTTTAACTATGTTGCTCTTTCTATCCATAAGTATATCTTTACATTTTCTTATATTTTCTTGGATCTTCTTTTTCAGAGTACTGTAATTATCAATATGCAGATCTTTTACTTCCTTTTTTAGATTGATTCTTATGTATTTCATTTTTCTGGATGCTACCGTGAAGGGTGTGGATTCCCAATTTCTCTCGGTGAGTTTGCTGTTTGTATACAGGAATACTATTGTTTTTTAAGTACTGACTTTGTATTTAACTACACAAATGAATTTAGTTAATAAATGTAGATGTTGGGTTATTAAATCTAAAGTCTTTTTGGGGGGGTTGAGGGTCTTCTAGGTAGAATATCATGTGATTTGCCAATAATGATAATTTAAATTGTTTCCTTTTCTTACTACTTTTATTTCTCTTTTTTCTAAGCTAATGTTTTCAGAGCTATATAGAATTGGAGTGGTGATAGTGGATATTCTTGTCTTGTCCTGATTTTAGAGTGAAAGCTTTCAGGTTTTGTCCATTTAGTTTGATGTTAGCTGTTGGTTTGTCATAGATGACTTTTATCAGATTGAGATAAAGACCATCTATTCTGATTATCTGTAGAATTTTTATGGTGAATGGGTGTTGGAACTTTAGAGATTTATGGAGATGATCATGTAAGTTTTGTCTTTGTCTGTGTTGATATGGAATATTATGCTTATTGATTTGCATATGTTGAACCATCCCTGATTTCTTGAGCTGAATCCACTTAGGGATGTATAAACTTCTTGGTGAATTGCTGCTTTCTGTTTGACAGTATCTTATTGTGGGTTTCTGCATCTATGTTGATTAGGATTATTGGCCTGTAGTTCTATTTTTTGGGTTGGAACTTTCTCTGTTTTTTTTACCAGGGTGATACTTGCCTACAGGAATGAATTAGGGAGTATTTCTTCCCTTTCAATTTCATTAAAGAGTTTGAGAAAATTTCATGCGAAATTCAGCAATGAACCCATTAGGATCTAGACTTTTCTTTGTTAATATGTTTTTAATTACATTCTCAGTTTCATTACCTGATATTGGGTTATTAATATTTTTTGTATCTTCTTGATTTAACTTTAGTAATTCAGATGTATCAAAGAATCTGTTCATCTGTGGACACAATCTGTTTTCCATGCTATTAAAGATTTTTTTATTTTTTTTTTTTAATTTTGAAGGTAGTGAAATAAAACAGAACAAGACAGAACAGAGCCAATTGAGACACTACAGTGAAATAGGTACAAAATATCACAACAGGTTACCGGGATAACAGTAATAGGTACCATACTATATCTTATTACCTTCACAATAGTTGTTCTTTTGATCAGTTATAGCAAAATTAAACCAAAGACAGAACATTATAGAACTTATCAAAACAGAATATTGAATAGAGCAATACAATGAATCAGAACAAAGCAAAACAGTGATAATAATATTTGCCATCAAAGAGTTGGTAGAAGGAAATACCCCCTATTTGCTATATTACATATGGTCAACCTCCCAAGAGATGCTCAGATCTCTGGCTCCCATTTGCTAACAGGGGGAGGGAGGGATGGGATGTTTGATTTTCAGCCCACGCGCTGGTAGGCTCACAGCTGCTTACCAGGGAGGCAGGCTGGTTGCTTGTTTTCACAGTGCCCTAAGTTCCAATATGGCGCAGATCTCAAGAAACGCTGCGTGGTTCTCCTCCTGGAGCGGCCGCCGCTTGCCCGAGCAATGGATGCTTACCCTATTAAAGATTTTGGAGGCAGGTATTGATGATCTTCTGAACTTCCACAGACTGTGTAGTGATTTCACCCTTTTCAGTCCTCACTGCATGAATTTGAGTCTCTTCTTTCTTTTTTTATTTTTTTGTTTTTGATAAAGTTGGCTAAGGATTTATCAAATTTATTCTTTCAAAGAAGCAACTCTTCAATTCATTAATTCTTTTTATTGTTTTGTTAGTCTCCATTTCTTTAATTTTTGCTAAGATCTTTATATTTACCTCTGTTTTGTGGGCTTATGCTTGACTTACACTTTTTCTAGAAGTTAAGATGCAACATTAGGTTGTTTATTTGTGTGCCTTCTGTTTTTCTGATGTGAGAATTCATTGCTATGAATTTCCCTCTTAGGTCTACTTTCATTGTGTCTCACAGGTTCCAGAATATTATATCTGCACTTTCATTTAATTGTAGATAATGTTTAATTTCTTCTTTAATTTCACCTATGAGCCATTGGTTGCTCAGGAGAGTGTTATTTAATTTCCATGTTTTTAGAAAGATTTTGTGGTTTCTTTTGCCATTAATTTCCAGTTTCTTTGCATTGTGTTTAGATAATATGTATGGGAGAATCTCAGTTCCTTTATACTCTCTTAAGCATGTTCTATGTGCTAGTATTTGGTCTATTTTATGGACTGTCCCATGTATAGCTCAGAAGAATTTGTATTCTGATGTTGTTTAGTGGAGCATTCTATAAACATTTACTAAGTCTGTTTTTTCACAAGTTTCATTCTGTTCTCATATTTCCTTGTTGATTACTGTCTGGTTTATCTATCTATTTGTAATAGTGAAGTATTAACGTACATTATTACAATTGTGTTATTGCTTATCTGGTTTTCCATGTCTATTAATATTTGTTTTATATAATTGGGTCCTCCTGTATTTGGTTCACACATATTTATGATTGTTATCTCTTCCTCTTGAAGTTTTCCCTTAACAAGTGTGTAGTGGCCTTATTTATCTCTTTTGATCATTCTTGAGGTGTACAATGTCTGCAAACAGAATAGCTACCCCTGGGTTTTTCTGGGCTCCTGCTGCATGTTGTAATTTTTTTCCCCTTTGACTTTCAATCTCTGAATTTCTCTTTGAGTTGAATGTGTTTCCTGTGTACAGCATATTGTTGGATCTTGTTTCTTTATCCATTCTGCCAGTCTGTTTCTTTTGTTTGGTGAATTGAGGCCATTTATATTAATGATTATAACTGATATATATTGGTTTAACTTTGTCGTGTTATTTGCCTGCATTTGATTCTGTTCTTTTCCCCTTTGTTTAATTGCTTGACATTCCTGGTGGCTGCTTTATATTACTGTTTTTGGAATTGTGGTCAATTTTATTTCTGTCTAGAATATCTTTCAATATCTTTTCTAGGACTTGTTGCTGGTCATGAATTTCTTCAGCTGTTCTTTGTCATACAAGCATCTCATTTCTCCATTTTGAAATACAGTGTCACAGGGTATACTGATCTGGGTTAGAGGTTGTTTTCTTTTAGGACTTGAAATACTTCACTCCAAGCTCTTCTTGACTTGAGGGCTTGTGTTGAGATGCTTGCACAATGCATCTTAATGCCTCTTTTGTTCCACCTTTTTCTATTTTATTCATACATGTTTTCAGCACATGAAGTTTATTTTCCTCTTTGAAAGTTGGTACACATACCAGCACAGCTTGTTTCTGGTTTTAGTCATAGTCCCCTTCCCACAACCCTTCTGGCTCCCTCCAAATCCTCTTTGAGTTTTCATTCTTGTTAGTTTTTCATCCCTTTTCTTTCACTTCTCTCCCCCTCATCTCTGATCTCATTCTTATTTGAGATGTATCTATTACTAGGTCATGGAGTCTACTCACTGTAGTATGCACCGAGTGTCAACTGCAACATCCAAAGCACTAATAAATGAAATGCAATTCCTCCCTGTGAGCTGTTGGTGGGAGTGACAGTAAATGGAAACACAATTGACTCAATGGAGAGAATGTGAGGTAGGGGAATGAGGTGCTGAGAATCTGGGCCATATGAGCGGAAGAAATCTCACAGTGAAAACAGCAGATACTGGATGTGCAGAAGCTTGACAGGGATGCGTAAGAGCACGGAGCCCCGAGTCTCTGGGGCAGAGTAAGGAAGCCAGAGAGTTCAGTGGGACAACATGGGCAAGATCTCACCGAAATAAATCTTTTAAACCCATCAGAGAACCTTTATTAAGGAAACTAGAAGACAATCACATTTTATTAAGGAAACTAAGAGATAATCACATTTTTAATCAAAAGTGTGACAATTCTGCCCCAAAATTTAAAAGCCCAGTGTCAACATGCAATAGTATTATAAAAATTAGTAAATACTTCTTATAATACCACTAATAGCAAAAAAATAATTACCTGCAAATTTAAAGAAAAATGCATTGAAAACTACAAAACTATGTTGAGTAACATGAAAAAAGTTTTAAAAATTGAAATTCTAGATACATGGAGATTTATGTTTAAAGAATGCCAAAATAAATGGAGACTGAATAACTTTTAGAGGATTAAAATACTTAATATTAAGACAAAATGGTTTTTAAAGTTAGTATAATTTCAGTCAAAATCCTAGCAGTTTCTTTTCATTAATTGAACTTTGAGTCTAAAATTTATATGGAAATATAAAAGTTCTAATATGGAGAAACCATTGGGAAACACACCAATAGTTTTATGGGTGGGACTTCAAAAATACAGGAAACAAAAGCAAAAATTGATATGGGATTACGTAAATATAAAAACCTGTCTGGAAAAGAAAACAATCAGCTGAGTGAAGAGACAATCAACAAAATGGAGGAAAACATTTGAAAACTAGTCATCTGACAGTGAGTTTATATGCAGGATATAGAAAGTACTCCAAAACCATAATAACAAAACAAGCAATCTAATTAATAATGGGAACCTGACCTGAATAGATACTTCTTAAATGAAGAAATACAAATGGCCGATAAATGAATGAATAAATAAATGTTTGATACTACTAGTCACCAGGGAAATGCAAAATCAAAATTACAGAGAGGCACCATATCAATTAGCATAACTCTTAATAAGGTAGAAAGAGGAAGAAAGAAAAAGAAAGAGAAAGAAAGAAAGAAAGAAAGAGGAAAAAAGAAAGAAAGAAGAAAGAAAGAAAGAAAGAAAGAAGAAAGAAAGAGAAGAAAGAAAGAAAGAAAGAAAGAAAAGTTTTTCTCTTCGAGAGTCTTCAAAAGTCAGTACACATATATAATACAGATTGTTTGTTTTTAGTCACATGTAGAGTTTCTACATAGAGGAAATTAAAATTGCTATTACTGCTATTAGTATGTGAGATGACTTTCTTTCTTTCTATATTGGTACTGGGAATTGAACTAAAGACTTCGTGCTTGATAGGCAGGTGCTGTGCCACTACATTCCTGGGCCTTTAATTTTATAATAGCTAAAAAAAAACTCTTAAAGAAAAACATGTAATCAGTATCTCACTTCTAGAAAGAGATCAAAACAATTAACCAAACACTGTTTTGAAGAGTTCGGGATATGTCTCTTTGTTAATTTTTTGATGTTTAAAAATAATTGACATATATCGTGCTACATATACTGTTTCATAATTTAATATTTCACTTAATAGATCAGACAACTTCCATCTCAATCAGCTCCTGTCAACAGCATGATCTCTTAATATAATTAATAACTTTCCTTTTCCTTCTTTACTTCCTTTAATCATTTACTGAGGACTGGGACACTGGGTCATATCGTAGTTCTGTGTTTAGTATTTTCAGGAATCTATGTGCTGATTTTCGTAATGACTGACTGATGTGCGCTCACACAGTAGCATACAAGGCTTTCTTTTTACTTTCAATCCTCATCAACATTGATTTTTTTTTTTTGTATTCTTGATAATGACGTTTTCAACTGAGGTAAAATTTGAATCTTATTGTGTTTTTCTAATGACTGAAGGTGCTGGACATTTTTCATATACATATCAGCCATTTGCTCTTCTTTTGAGGAATATCTGTCCACCTATTTATTGATAGTAGGATTTTCAGTGGTTTTTTTTTAGTTCGTTATGTTTTCTAGATATTAGTCCTCTGTAATGAGTAAATGCAAAGATTTTCTCCCATTCTATAGCCTATTTATTTTGGGGTTTTTTTTTTTTGCTACATCAAAACTTTTTAATTTTAAGCGGCTTAATTTGTTGATTTTTGCTATCGTTTCCTATACTATAAAGTCATATTTATTCCCTAAGTTTTCTTAAGCAGCTTTAAAGTTTCATGCCTTATTCATGGGTTTTAGATTCATCTTGAATAGTTTTTTGTACATGATGAGAAATAGAATTTTAGTTTTAATCTTCTATATGTGGATAACTATTTTTTTTCTATCAACATGTGTTAAAGAGATGTCTTTTCTCCAACATACATTTTTGGCTCCATTATCAAAACCAGGTGGCTGTGGTTGCACAGATTTGTTGTCATGTCCTCTAATTGGTTCTGTTGATCTGTTTGTCTATTTTTTGTGCCTGTACCATGAAGTTTTCATTATTATGGATTTGTAATACAATTTGAAATCTGATACTGTATTTTTTTCTTCAGCCTTGCTCTTTTTGGTTAGGATAGCTTTGGCTATTTTGGGTCTTTTGTATTTCTATTAAAAGATTAGCATCACCTTTTCTTATCCTGTGGAAAAAATGTCATTGGAATTTTGATAGAAATTGTATTGAATCATCAGGTCACTTTTGGCAATATGATAATTTTAACGATATTAACTCTGTGGATCAACGACACCAGAGAACGTTCCATCTTCTAATATTTTCTTCAATTTCTGAGCTCAGTGTCCCAGGGATTTTACAGGCCCTTTACTACTTTGGTGAGGTTGACCGTTGAGCTTTTTGAAACTATTGTGTATTCATAGTGTATAGGAAAACCGTTGATTGTTCAATGTTGATTTTGGATTCTGTCAAATTAATTTTATGGTGTGAGATAGGGATAGGGATATGCTTTATTCCATACTGACTTCTAGTTTTTCCAGCATCATCTGTTAGAAAGACTTTCCTTTCCTTCATTGGATAACTTTACCAACTCTGTCAAAAATCAGTTGTCTATAAG
>PVJX010014508.1:0-44683 GCA_004027295.1 Dolichotis patagonum | reverse complement strand
CAGACATTAGGGAAGCCAAGAATGGCTGTCATAGTGTCTCTCATTCTCCTCAAAACAGCTGTCCATACCTTAATGTGTGTTGAACTTAAACAAGGCAAAGCAAGCTAAGATCACTTTGAACAAAAAGTGATAGTTTTGCTGGACTTCACATCATGACATTATGGAATCAGCACTGGGTATTGTAGTGTCTCTTTTTCTTGAAAGTAGTTGTTCATTTCAACATGTGTTATATAGTTGGTTCTCTGGACCTGACATTTCAGCATTCATTCATTCATTCATTCATCACATTTGCAAACCTTTCAGCTGGGCACTGTACTATGGCTAAGATAGTCCTTGCCCTCACAAAGTTTCTAAGCCCAAGCTGAAATGGGACCAGGGACACACAGGATCACTCTGTGGCTCCATATACTTCCTGCCTTTCTTGTATAGACCAGCTTCTTAAATATTAAATATTTTGGCTTTTTTTTAGATGACATTTCACTGAATTGCTCTGGCTGCCCTCAAATTCATGATCCTCCTGCCTCACCCTCCCAAGTAGCTGAGATTACAGGCATGTGGCTCACATCCAGTGACTTCTTAAAAACTGTGTATATGATTTCCAGGGCTTGCTATTTTAACTCCTGGAATATAGCACATATGGATTCTTTTATGCTCCGTCCATGGGATTAGCACAGTGGCCATGCACTCAGGAGATTCCCAAGAGCATTTGATGCATAAATAAAAACATGAATAGGTTGGATTTTAAAAAATGATGTGTGTTATGCGTTCCTTCACAGAGTTTAGCTAGAAGTGATATCAGGGCCCTACGATGGGTTAGGGAGAACTTCTACAGCCGGTGATGTGTGATTTGGGTTTGGAAGATGAGTTAGGGTTTTCCAGGGACATGTGTTGTCAGCATTGAGAATGACACTTACAAATGATTACACCTAGTGACTGAGTGGGTGAGGGATGTTGTTGGTGATGTGAGCAATGGAAAATGGAAGGGACAAGACCAGTGGCCGCACTAATTTTGAACGGTGGAAGTAGAAAAAAGTAGAAATATCACTCAATCTTGACACTAGGAAGACTATCACTATGTATGTGTATACGTAAGTATTTCATATATACAGATATATACATATATATGTTTTAAAGCATATGCAATCTTAGTGACCCCACATTCTATAGTGGCCATTTGTTTTAAACAGGAACACCGTCCCCCTCACTTTTGCAGGAATCTAACTTTGGTGCTAAGTGAGGAGGACCATGAAACTCAGGGAATGCTTAAGTGAGACGTTTCCACTGGAGCGGTGGGAAGATGAAGCTTGACACCTGGCTGTCAGGTTAGGGAGGAGTCCTCTCTTCAAATAAAGGACAAGGGAAGACAGGTTGAATCGTGGGCGAGGAGAGGGAGGAGCCTGCCTTACAGGTTTTTGACTTAGGAAACAGGGGTGCTAGTGATACATTTAGGATAAGGACTTGAGGATGAAGCTGGTAAATTCTGAGGGACAAATGGGAACTGAGAACACCTTAGTGTTTGTGGGCATATCCCGCAGCAGTGGCCAAACGTGCCAGCCTCCCCAAGACCCCACACACCTGTATGGGCATCTGTGAGGGTTCAGGTAGTTGTCGGGGCGGGGAGCACGCCTGGGACACAGTGGTCCTCAACCCTGTTTCAAGAGCCTTTCTCACCCTATACCCCATCGAGGTAGCACTCACAACCCTCCGCTTATAAAGTGACAGTGTGGTACATGGGTCCCACTGCTTTGGGGTACAGGCTTGCTCAGGACTCTCGTTCTCCTCACTGAATTTGGGGTGAGGGATGCTCGAGTTTCTCCCTGTCGTTACACTTTTTCCTTTGGTGACCTTGGACAAGTTGCTTAGCACCTTTCTGCCTCGGTCTCCCCATCTGCAACGCTCGTCGGCTAACCTGAGGGCGGTCTGTAACCTGCAGACGACACCCCACTTCGCTGATATGTGGCGAGAGGAAGTAGCGCAGCCTGGGCTGGAGTCTTCTCTGGCCACCCATCTGATGTCACCGGGAAGGGTCGCGGGCAGGGACGCAGGGGGCCGGGACGCGGCAGAGTAGATCCGACGGGCATCAACTCCGCGCCTAGAAGTCTTGCCTGTGACAACAAGCTGCCCTCTTGGCGCACCCGCTATCCCTGATCGCAGCCACAACAAAAGCGACGTCTCTCGCCGCGACCCGCAGTCCCGCAGGCCAGGCTCGGGGGCTGGCGCCCGCCGCCCCACGCACTATTGCCGAGCCTTCGGCCCTTCCGCCCGAGCGCGCTCGGCTCTTTCCGCCGCGGCCGGCGCAGGTGGAGGAGGCGGGGTGGGGACCGTGCGTGGTGACGCCCGGGGGGGTGACGCACCGGCGTGCCCCGCCCCCTCCCCCTCCCCGTTCAGGCTCTGGAAAGAGAAGAAAAAAAACTTTCTTTTTTTTTTAATTGAGGAATCAACAGCCGCCATCTTGTCGCGGACCCGACCGGGGCTTCGAGCGCGATCTACTCGGCCCCGCCGGTCCCGGGCCCCACAACTGCCCGCGCACCCTGATCTGCCCGGCCGGCCCGCTCCGCCCGGCCCTCGGCGCCCGCCCCGGCGGCCCCGCTCGCCTCTCGGCTCGGCCTCCCGGAGCCCGGCGGCGGCGGCGGCGGCGGCCGGCGGCGGCGGCGGCGGCGGCGGCGGCGGTGGCACGGGGTGGGGGGGCCGCGGCGCAGCGGCGGCTCGGCTCGGCGCATTGTTTTTCCTCGCGGCGGCCGCGGGCCGCGGGCGGGCGGCAGAGCCCGGAGCCCCCTGGTCTTCGAGCCGCGGGCGAATTCATTAAGTGGGACGCGGGGGGGGGGCGAGGCGGCGGCAGCGCGGCACCATGTTCCCGGGCGCCGCCTGAGCCGCCGGGCCGGGCGCCGTCGCTGCCAGCCGGGCCCGTGGGGGGCCGCCGGGCCGCCGGGGTGCCCCCGCCGCGGAGTGTCGCGCTCGGGAGGCGGGCAGGGGATGAGGGGGCCGCGGCCGGCGGCGGCGGCGGCGGCGGCCGGGGGCGGGCAGTGAGCGCTGCGGGGCGCTGTTGCTGAGGCTGAGATTTGGCCGCCGCCTCCCCCACCCGGCCTGCGCCTCCTCGGCCGGGCCCGCGCTGCTGCTCATCCTGCGCTAGCTTGCTTGCTCGCTGCCGCTGGTCAGACCCCCGCCCGCGCCCGGGGCTGTTTCCGCGAGCAGGTGAAGATGGCCGAGAACTTGCTGGACGGACCGCCTAACCCCAAACGAGCCAAACTCAGCTCGCCCGGCTTCTCGGCGAATGACAGCGCAGGTGAGGCGGGGGCCCGGCGCGCTGTCAGTGTCGGCTGCGGGGGGCGAGCGAGGGGTTTTCGTGGCCGAGTTGAGGGAGGCTGGAACTAGGGTGTCCGATCTTCTGCGCCTCTTCAGCGGGGACCGGTCCTGCTTGTAGCAAGGCGGGGCGCTCCAAGGTGGGAAAAGTGGACGCGACCGGGGATGACAGCGGAGGGGACCTCGGGGCTAAGCGGGAGAAATTGCAGTGGAGAGAGAACTCTATCCACAGCGTTGCAGCCGGAGAACACTCGGCAGCCACCGCATTGTGAGTTGTGATTGAGAAGTTTTTTGGGATGTGTTCTTTGGGAAAACGTTTAGCGTTATTTTGAAAACTTTTTTTTGGCGGTGAGGATACCTGGTCATTCCTTTTCCAGAACTCTGAGCTTCGTTAGCGAGATGTCATCAGAGTTGCTGTGGTGTGATTCATTTACATGTGTAACTTTAAAAGAAAGTTAGATAGCAAGTTTTTAAGTCGTATGTGGCTTCCAGTCTCTCTGTGAGCTTATGTTGCTTGTACAGTGTACTTGTACCAAAAAAAAAATTATGTTAAGGAATGTAGGGATTCCAGTTTTTCAGAAAAATTAGTAGGATACAGACGAAATCACTCTACCTTTACTAAACAGCTTCCCTGGAAACTTAAAATAATCCTATCATATGTCCAGGACTTTGCTGTTCATTCAGTAATTAGATGTTCTTCAGAGCTGGTTTATGATAACATTACCAAGTAGTTGTATTTCCTCTTTTAAGTTCTCCTTTGCAGTAAAAACTTGCGTGGTGTTGCTGCTGAACATTTCAGTGCAGGTAGTGTTTCTCCAGTACAGTTTTTGTAGTGTAGCATCTCAAAGTCAGTTTCTAATGAATGGGTCCAAATTGAATTACATTGCTGCCTTCAGGTTTGTGCTAGACACAGCTGTTCAACTTGGGGAATTATTTCAGTGACTGACCACTAGTGTATCAAAAATCTATTTCTGCTATTGAAACAGAGTTTGAATTTTGTGGCTTCGGTTTGAATACAATTCCTGGAATCCAGTTATGAAAGGCATTGTGTAAATATGGGTATTTTTGTATAGTTGAATTAAAATTTTCTCAACAGTGGGGAGTAAATGATTCTCATATAGAAAAGTTATTACTAATGCTTTTTTCCCTAATTGATAAAAAAGTTGAGTTTGACATTAATCTTAAAGTCAACTTACTGAAGTGAGAAATGTAGAAACAATAGGTTAAATGCTGACCTACAGAACAGCTCCCCATTGCTCCATCAATCTGGCCATGTTTGAGTGAAAAGAGAAAGTCTTTAATTTGTATGAAATATACATGATGCCAGGCAAGTTTGTCCTTGAAGCTTATTGTACAAAATGAGTAACTTGAATGGCTTTGCATCTTTGCTGTTATTAAATGAAGTTACTGTAGACTTTTGTCTTGAAAGGGGAACAAAATAATAACATTTGCAAAACGACTTGTGTTACTGCATATAAATCCAAGCAGTTTCCAAGATGGAGCTCTAACGGTGTCCTTTTTGAGTAGTTTCTGTTACTGGATAGTGAGTTACTTGATTTGCTGTGCTTATTAGAAAGGATTTAAACACTTTTCCCATTTGCCTTTCCAGTTTTGACTGTTGAAAGGCACCAAGGGCATTTTTACTTTTTCCAAATGAAGAACAAAGAGTAACAGTTTTTGATTTAAAAACCCAAAGAATAAAATGATCATATTTGAGTCCTTGGCTACATGTAAATCACAATATCATGAAAGGGTGTACTGGTGAAGGCTTACTGCGGAAGGGATCCATTATCTAACACATTAAATAAGGTGAAATCTTGCCTGGAGTCTGGGCCAAGATATCCAGTAATGAGATAGATGTAAGTTATACAAATAAATGACTGAAGTATTAAACACATTGAGAGAAGTAAAGGTTAGGTTAGGTGGGACAGAGAGACCTAAGAATAATGTTTTTGAGTGACTCAGTTTTTTTAGTGTCTCAGGCTTCAAAAAAAAAATTGAATCAGGTATGTGCCTTGTGCACCTGAGCAAATTTAAGGGAGGGCAACTGTGTGCCTGGCAAGAGCTAAACAGTTAGGAGAGGGATGCTTTGGAGCCTGAGAAACAGGAGCACCATGGACTACTGTGTTGTTAGGGACTGGCCTGTGAAGTCACCAGCGACCCTTAGATGTGTGTATGAAGGTATAAGTAGGCTGAGAAAAGAGTGCCCCTGATGCTGGGAAGCTTAACAGCAAGAGTGCTGCTGTAGAGTGCTCCTCTAAGGCCAGGAAACAGCTAGTGGTAAAATACCATTGTCATTAGGGACAGACTGAAGGCTAGGAGAGAATAGCAAAAAGAGGGAATGTGCCACAAAGGAGGATAGCAAGAGATGATACTTGTCACCCTACTAACACAGCAACTTGAAGAGATACAGAATTTGATTATATCAGATGTTGATGGAGTAATTTTTGTTGTTTTATATTGAAATCTTAAATCCCAAATGTAGTCTTTTCTTGGGACCATTTATAAGAAGTGGGTACTTTGTGTTACCAGTGCAGTATATAGTTGGTTGTATGTTTCGGAAACTTATTTATTTAATATGATCTAGTAAAAACAGCTTACTACTGTCATTTGAACAGTAGGTATTCAGTGTAAGAAAAATAAATGTCCAAGCAGCAGTAGATTTTTTTTTCTGGTTTATTATTGCAAAATCTGTACATAATGAATAGACTATTTAAAAAGTTTTAAAATTTGCTTTCTGAATATTTAGCCTAGGATTGTTTCATCCTGTGCTGTATATAAGTGGCCCTAAGCAGACGACAAGGTTACATTTTGTATTATGATGCCTTAAAAAAAATTTAACTCTAGAGTCTTGCTATGTTGCCCATGCTGGCCTCGGACTCAAAGAAGAAACCTGCCTCAACTTTCAGAGTAGTTGGGGCTGTGTTGGACTCAGTCATGAGTACCTTTAAATGCAGTAGAGAATATATTTAAAGAAGGCTTCTGAACATGATTAACCAATACAGCTTTACTACCAAAAAATCGGTGTTACATGTGCAGTGTTTTATAGATCTGAGGGTTTTTCTCTGCATCACCTCAGTATGATCACACTGTCCATAGAAGGGGAAGAAAAGACACTATTACTGATGTTTTCTAGGTGAGAAAGCTGACTTTAGAGAGAAAAATGATCTGCCCAAAGGAGCAGGGTCAAAACCTGAACCAAACCTTGATGGTTAAAGTAAGAGTTCTGTGTATTTATCTTATACATCTACATTAGTGAACACTGAATTTATTTGAATCACACACCTAAGAGACTGGGATACTTGGTAAATTTCAGTAGCATCACTATAGCCAGTAAATTGAAGCCTGGTAGGGAAAGCTTGTAACCAGTTTGCGTTAGGGGGAAGCACAAGGTGTGTTCTTCCTAGTGTGAGGCAGGACCCCCTTTCCCTGTGGTATTAGTATTACCTGTGTAAATTGTATAGGCTCATGTTCTTGTTTACTGCACAGGGGGTAATTGAAAAACAGTTAAATTATCTTCTTTGTCACTAAGTCTCGGCTAAATAGGAAATAAAAGTTTTTGGTTTTTTATTTTTTTGGGTTTTTTTCTTTTTGAGACAGGGTCTCACTATGCAGTTTGGCCTTGGGCTCACTTGGTAGCCCATGCTGGTCTCAAACTTGCAGGGATCCTCCTGCCTCAGCCTCCTGAGTGCTGGAATTACAGGAGTGGGCCACCGAGCCCGTCTGGAAATAAAAGTTTTTATAGATACTTCTGGGGCCAGGACTTTTCATGACTTTGCCTTGCTGTCTGTCAGTATGTGGATTTGGAATAATGGGGAAAGGGCACAATGTGGCTCAGTGGGGCCTGCCTCCTCAGGGATGATAGTGGTGTGAATCAATTCAAGGGTGCCTTGCTGGGTGGATCAAAAGATTAAGGACCACTCCTTGTTTAACGTTTGAATATGAAGCCAGGTGTGGTGATACACATGAGGCTGAGGCAAGAGGGTCTCTGAATTCAAGGCCAGCCTGGGTTACAAAATGAGTTCAAGGGCAGCCTGAACTGCATAGTGAAACTGTCTCCAAAAAAAAAAAAAAAAAAAAAAAAAGTGGCCCTGGTGGCTTAATTCTGCAATTGGAAGTTGATTCTTAGATGGTAGTCTGTTTTTACACCTTTAAGGTTTGCCATTGTAATTGTGTCAAAGTATGCCTTTGCCTGGGGGCTCCTTAAGTGCTGACTGTATATTTACTTACTGTGGTTGAAAGCAAAAGAGTGTAAATGGTTTGGTGGACATATGCCCTTTTTTAAAAAGATGAAATGTACCTTATTGTGAATTTGTAAACATTAAGAGAGCTTGCCACTCAGTTCTTGGGATCACATTATTGAGTACACCAGCTCTTTGTCTTAAACAAGCAATTGGAGTATATTCCCAAAAATTGGAGGGCATGCTGAAAGGTGTTTCTCAAAAAAAGGAATTGTGTTCAAATGAGGTTGATTCCAGCCAAGTGTTTTCAGTGCATGTTTCTCAGAGCCTGCCTATTTGTGCTGGTGGGTATTTTGAGTCGAAGGTCTGGAGTTTGCAGCATTCTCAAACTTTGTTAGTATTAAAACTCCTTTTTAATGTAATATGTAAATCGGCAAACTTTGACCGAAAAGGGCCAGAGTGTACATATTTTCAGCTCTGCAAGCCATCTGGTCTCCCTTTCAAACTACAGTACCATTTTGGCAAGAAAGCAGCAAATAGTATGTAAATAAATGGACACGACTATGACCCACTAAACTTACAGAAAAACTGCTGGTCAGTGGTCTTGGCCCAGTAGGCACAGCTTAATGACCTGATGTGTGACCAGGGGACTCATGCTCAGAGCACCCAGTTGGGAGCACCAGGCTGCCATGGCTGCCCCAGGCTGGGCATAGCAGCAGCAGCACAACAATTTTGAGCCTCTGTTGGTGCTGGCCTGGATGTAGATAGGAGATAAAGTGAAGTGGGAGTGGGGTGGTGGGCGTGGTGCACAGTGGTGTGAGGTGAACACTTTGGAACTTAGTGGGAGCCTCTCTCCATTTATTTTTCTGTAACTATTTTATGTACTGTATTGAAAATCAAGTAAGTTAACAAAAATCCAGGTAACTTCATGAAGAGATTTTTAGGTTTTTTCGCTTTTTGCTGACCTGGTGACCGCAAACAACGTTCTTATTCCTACTCCTTTGTCACCTCCAGTCTTCATTGTCCTTTCCCTGTGAAACTAGATAATAAGCAACTTTGTCAGATCCAGTAGAGCTTTCCCATAGCTTCCTCCCTGTGTTGAGCATAGCACTGAACACTTTAGGCTCTCAGGAAGTATTTGAGGCAGTGGGTAAAGGAATATGCAGTTTTTGTTCTTCAGAGTTCTCGTAGTTTTTTCCTTAGACTTTGCTTTTAAGTTACTGCTATCCCTCTTTGGGTCTGTTCTTTGTTGCTTTAATCCTGAGTTCTGTACCTGGTGTTCCTATAAAGCATGTTTGACTCTCTGTGTCTCTGTTTCTTTAACTGAAAATGGAGAAAATAATGATTCTTATATCAAAGGGCACCTGAAGGTAGAAACAAGGTGATGTCTGCAAAGTGCTTGGTTGGAAGCAAATGGTTAGTGACAGGGAGCAGGCATGGTAGTTACAGGGAGGGTGGCTGTGCCCTATCATTGTAGGACTTACTGGGAATACTAGTCTGGTTGGGTTGTTTGTTGATAGTTTTGGAAATGATCATAGCCATGTGTGTGTTTATGTGAGGCCTGTATGTAGACATACTTGTTTTTTATTGGCCTTCACCAGAAATATTGCCAAGAATCTGTAATAAATACTATTGATATTGCTTCCATTTTCAGTTGTATTTTTATAAATAGGAACACAGTGACCAACCATGAAATTTTAAAATTACAAAACTAAGTTATGTTGTGTATTGTGAAAATTCTTGATAATTTTGAAGCATATTTTATATGGATTATTTAAGCAGCAAACAAATATGTTTGCTGCTGTATGTACTATGATTCTTTACTGTATATACTATATATAGGAAATTATATACTATAATTAAATTTGAGATGTCCTTTAGGCAATAGCAGTATACAGAGGATTCTGGTAGGTGTCTTTGAGTAGCTTAGAAAACTGTGTTAACAAGACTTAGTGAGAGGGGAAATTTGAGAAAAGAATACAAAATGTAATCAAGTGTGAAAATGCCCAGGTCAAATAGGGGATTTGGAAGAGGGCTGCATTCATTCCTTGGTATTTCCTGAGTACCCATGTGTACAGAAGCTCAAGACTGGGTGCCCAGGTTGGGGCAGTAACTGAGACAATCTCTGACTGGTAGGGGATGAGGAGCCTTGGGCTGAGTGGTTGGTGACCCTAGCTACTCTGCCACCTTGCTTGTTAAAAAGATCTGTGACTGAGTTCTGTCTGGCAGTTGGGGAAAGCTTACCTGTCTTCATGGTATTCTGTATTGGGAACAGCATCTTGACTGTGACAATCTTATTTCTTTGGATGTTAGTGCAAGCCATGGCTGTTATCTAAATTCTCTTCTGTCTGTCCCCAGATGGTCTCTCAGAAGCCCTTGTGCTCCTGGGCAAGCCATTTAGTTTCAGCATGCAGCACACTCTGAGGTCTTTGCCTCCATGTGTATCCCATCTCAGAATATGTCCATTTGCTCTGATGTGGCCTGTCCAGAGATTGACCACCCTTCCGTGTCCAATCTGAAGCTCATGTCCAATCTTAAGATTCCATGTCCAATCTTAAGTTTTCAGGAAAAGTACTCAACTCGATTGAGAAATACAAGCCCTTGCTCCATTACCCAATAGAGCCTAAGCTTTTACATATTCTACTTTGCCTGAGGAGTACTATAAAAGGGCCACAGAAGAGGGGTCAGCCTAGCCATCCAGTGTGAACCTTCTCGAGGGGGTTTGAGTTAGGACACTTACTGGTAGAAGGGGTAGTAGATGATGACATGAAAGAAGCAAACTATTCTAGTCCTCTTAAAAGTTCTTAGATAATATAGAAAATTACTATTGTTGAAAAACTGACTTTAGGGTATTTTTTGGTTCTAAATTTAGGAAATAAGACTCTTTATGAGCTCTGTGTCTAAAAGTTGAATTCATTTTTAAACTTACACTTAAGGATAACTAGAATGTCATCCCATGTGATATTTCTCGTGTTTTGTTTCCATTAATCAAAAGAACATTTAATTGAAAAATCCTTAAACACCATAAAATCTAATTGTGAATACTGTCTTGACTACGTTTGATTTGCCTCTCCCAGTTGTAGGTGTCCATCTGCTACTCTTTGAACATCTCTGAATTTGCCATTTTTTTTAATATACCTGTATCTTAGTGGTGTATACAATAGGTATTTCTTACAGCTGCCCCTGAATCAACCATTTGCTCTTAAATCTGTACTTTGGAGATGAGCAATTTAATGGAGTTGTACAATTCTGTTGCATTGAAAATTCTATAATACAAAAACTTCTCCATCTTGTTTGCATTTTTCGTGTCAAAACTGCAACATTTATACATGTTTTAACTGTATAGTCTTTATAGTTGAGTATCCAGTGAAATAGCAGGAAAAACAAGCCATTCTATAATAACCTGTGGAGCAGATTTTGGTCTTTGATTACAAACTGAATGATAACACTCGGAAGTTACAGAAATCTCAAATAATTAGGGTTTGCTTTGACAATTATGGACTATAAGAGCTTGACCCAATTCCTTTGGATTAAAATATTTTGAGTATTTGTCACCTGATTAAAAGTAGAACCATCTAAGCATGACTCAGAGTTGAAGGAAATGTCAGAGCTTTTTATACTGGGAGTCGGCAGTGTGGTACTCAGAAGGGAGTCCTGGCGTCAGCTCAGAATGGACACTGAAGCCCAGCTTCTAGCTCTGCCATTCTGACTGAGGCCAGGGGCTTCACATGGGAGCTTTGGGGCTGGGGTGGGGAAAAAAAGGGGGGAAATATCTCTAAAAGGGACTTTTCTCCTACCTTGCTCTACTGTCCCTACCATACTCTACTGTCCACTTTGATTAGCTTTGTATATATTGGGTACTCTGGTGCTTGGTCTATGGCTGGTTGAGGCAGCCATTATTATTTATAGGGTGACTTCATTCACCTCCCCCTCAGCCAATGAGGATTGGGATGATGTAGGTAAGGGCCTGACCCAGAATCAGACCCATGAAAACTTTTTTCTTTGACTGTAAAGGAGAAGCTGCTGCTCCAGCCTGTTTTACTTCCAGTTCCGGGTCTGGTGCAGTTTTGGTTTTTAAAAAAGAGCTAAGATTTGGGAATTCTACAGAATGAGTAATAGTTTGACTTGTTTTACTAGGTTTGTGCTTGCAGTTTACCTGTTCTTTATTGGGAAATTGAACTCTTAAATTAAATACAACTTTTTCTGGTTATTGCTTCAAAACAAGAACTTGATTTAGGTTAGGACTTAGAGTAAAAAGTAAAGTGAGCACAGAAATTGTAGAAATGTCTTTCTTTTAGAAACCAGAATTAGAGGGAAGAATAGCCTTTGGATCATTGTCCAGTTTGGCGGGGTTAATTAGTTTGAAAGAAGTGCCTGGGAAACTTAATTTCCTTCCTGTAGATTCTATCGTGGGACATACTTTCAATGAAAGTTAGAGTTTTTCCATTTTCCCAGATATTCCAGGTGTGATTCCCCTACCCCCCACCCCCAGTACTAAACATTGGCATTGAACTACATCCTCAGCCCTTGTTTAATTTTTTCTTTTGAGCCAGGATCTCACTAAGTTACTCCAGCTGAGTTTTAACTTGTGATCCTCTTGCCTCAGCCTCCCAAATGCTGAAAGTAAACACACACGTGATCATGTCCTGCTTGGTTTATGTTTTACTGTTAAAAATTGTCCTATGGTGGGCAACACAATTTCCCCCTTACTTCCAGATATCTTTATATCACATTCTACATCTTAAATGACCTTTGTTGAGAATAAACCAAAGGTATAAAATATTGATGAGTTTTCTGTCACTTTGGTGGTTCCCCTGTTATTGTAGGAATCAGGTTTTGTTTGAAGAGCAAGACCTGTCCACAGTTGAATTTACTTTGAAAAATCTGTAGAGAACCATTTCTCTCCCCAAGACAGTGTCATGGGCATGCTAAGTTACCCTGGCTGCCCTTAAGCTTGCAATCTTCCTGCCTCAGTCTTCAGAGCAGCAGGATTACAGCTGGGTTCCATTGTACCCAATTTCAGGATCCATTCAACTCACTGAAAAAGGAATGTTTCAGCTCTTTGTGATGACTTTTATCAGTCTGTGATGTGTGAAGAAAAAGAATTCTTTCTCTACAGCCAGGAAGAGGCTTTGGATATTTATTTGAGAGATGATATTGCTAATGATCTCTAGGTTAGTGTTGTTTAGTAGTATTTCTATAACAGTGGATGTGTTCTACTTCTCCACTGTCCAGAGCTGGAGTCATGTGTGAAATTGAATGTACATAATTAAATTTTAAATTTTTAAAAATTGTAATAAAAAAGTGGCCCTATGTTACTAATAGTCACTGTATTGGACAGCACAGCCCTAAATACATTTGTTTCTCCTATTTACCCAGAGTCTCTTTTAAGATGCTTATACCTAAAGGACAAAATTTCTTGAAAAGGACCATCTTTTAAAGATGGAAAAGATTTTCAGAAATAATCATGATGTAGGTCATTCTGTTCAGGGTTGTTTACTTAGAAAGTATTTGTTACAGTGTGGTGTGGACCTAGGGACCTAGATAGATACAGACTCTGCCTTCATGGGTGTAGGTATGAAGACATTCTGGACAGGTATCTAGAGTCAGGTGGGACCTTGGAGGGAAGGCACCAAGCATGGTGGGCATTAGATAGGGGCTGAGCTTGCTTGGAAGGTTTTTGAGAAGCCTTCTGGGACTGTGGCATAGGGTTGAAATCGGAGGATGGAGAGTAGGTAGTGGGAGCTATTTTTCTGGGACTAGGGAACAGCGCAAATAGTATAAAGGTCTGGAACTTGAATTATCTGAGTATTTTTTACAAAATCAGTTAGTTTTGGTTTATGTTGATTGGATTGCCTAAATTTAGACAACCTTCTCTTGAGTGAATACTGATGGTATGGTCATGTCCTGGGGACTTTGTTGGGCCTGTTTTTCCAGTCTCAACTCTTTCACTTTATGCTTTTATTTGAGAAATATTTCAATGATCATGTGTGGAGCACTCCACTGGGCTGGGGTGGTAATAGCTGTGACAGAAGCTGTTCCTGCCTTTTTTTTTTTTTTTTTTTTTTGCTGGTATCTGGGATCAAACTCACAACCTTGTGCTTGCCAGACAGGCGCTTATGCTGCTGAGCTAAATCCTTGGCCTGCTCCTGTCTTTTGGAACCAGAGTTGAGTGGTGTGACTAGGCAGTTCACCAATGCTAGTATCATTCAAACTCATCATCTGACCAAAAGGAGCTGGATGCTACAAGCTGGGTAGACAGGGAGACTTGTAAGACAGAGATGGACACAGGAGCTCGTTGCAAGGTGAGGAGGGGCAGGAAATAGTTTGGGCATCTAGAAGTGAAGTAAGGTCACCAAAGCCTTAATTAGAGTAGGGTCTCCAAGTTTTCTTTTTAAGGCAGAGAACAATAGGAAGTTTTTAAACACTGACTATGCTCAGAAAATTTGGAGGAAGCTATTGTGACTTGTTTCCCAGAGATCTAGATCAACTTCTTCCAGAGTATATTTTTCCTCCAAACTCAGATCTGCAGAGAGCTGACAACTGTCTTCTCCTAATCCCATTATAGGTAGGAAGAAGACCCTATGAAAGCAGTTTAAGAATTGATTAGAGCGGGACTTGGGGATTTAGCTCAGCAGCCTAAGTGCCTGCCTTGCAAGCGTGCGGTCGTGAGTTCGAGCCTCGGTACTGATAAAAAAAAAAAAAGAATTGATTAGAGCTAGTGGTATTAATTTAAATGTTGTGAATTTTTCTTTCAAAGGAAGATAATTTTATTTGGTTTTTTTGTTGTTGTTTTGTTTTTAAAAAAATTGTTGGGCATGGTACAGCAGGAGGATTGCAAGTTTGAGGCCAACCTGCTCTGTATGGTGAGTTTAAGAGTGGCCTGAACTAAATTTTTGAACAAGTAAGGTTAAAAATTCCAAAATGGGAAAAGAATACTTAGTAAAAAGCCTTTTTCCTGTTGGTTTCTGGAGTTACCTGTTTCCTTCTAGAATGCTGCCAACCTTAGCTGTTTCCTAGGTGTACTGTGCATCCCTAAGCACATGCAGCCTCTGTGCTGTGCTCTTTAGCCCAAAGTAGCTCATCACGTGCATTTCATTATGAGTGCATTTTGGACTGATAAATGTCTCAGAGATACTGCAAATACTAATTTTAAAAACAGGTTTCACTCTGAGTTTTATTTTAATGATAAAGTGTTTGGGTGCTGTACTTTAACACAAGGGGACTTAGTTTTCACTATACTGTATAAATAGGAAGAGTTAAAAGTTATATCTCAAATACTAGAGGTTTTGTTACTGTTAAGATGTATGTTGTGCAATCAGTTATGGAAGCATTTGGTTTATGATTTATTAGTTCCTGGAAAAGATTCTTAAACTTCTAGTCCTTATTATACCTACCTTATTAGTTGATACACAAGTATCTATAGCATAACAATCTGTATAAGCAGATAGAGTAAAAAACAGTTAGTTTCATGCTTTGTAGGCCTTCTAAGAACATTCGCATTAACCCCAGGCCTTTTCATTGATTTTGAGGGTTTTGTTTTTGTTTTGTTTTGTTTTGTTTTGTTTTGTTTTGTTTTTGGAGACAGAGTCTTGCTATGCAGTTCAGCCTGGCCTTAAACGGACTATATAGTATATAGGCTAGGCAGATCTCGAATTCTCAGCAATCTTCCTGCCTCAGCTTCCTGAATGCTGGGATTACAGGTGTGTGCCATTGTGCCCTGCCACTAATTTTGAGATTATTAAACACTGAAAATGACCTAAAAGTCTGGTAGAAAGTTTCTAATCATTAAAGCTCCATCTGAAGAGTAGTTGAGGCCCCGGACTGCCAATGATGGGGCAGGAGAGGAATGGGTACTGCAGAGGACAAGACCCTTTTGTGAATCATTAAATAAGTCAAATTGGAGAACAAAGATGATAATTAGTCCTTTTGAAGGAATAAAAAATATATGCTAATATGCGTTTATGGAATTTCTAAAAATCTCTAGAAATTGTTTTCAGTGAATTGAGGAACTGAGAAATTTGGGACCCTGCTTATCTTTCATTTTATATTTTCTTATGTGATTTTTAGAAATCCCAAATTCAGGGCAGGCAATGTAGTTCAGTGTAGAATACTTTGCCTAGCATGCATAAAGCCATACACTGGATCTCCAGCACTAAAGAAAGAAAACTTTTTTTCCTGATGAAAAAAAATAGTTAAAAACAAATAAAGGCAAATCAGACATCCCTTTTTTATATATACATGTTTATATATTGAAACATACTCTTGTATATGAGGTTAGAAGAACCTGTTAAATAGTAATAAGCAGTTTTGGTCAGTTTCTGTCATAAAACATTTTTAGACTTCTAGTAAGAATTATTTGAACAATGTGCAAATTACTTGATTTGCCATCTGGAAATGTGATTGTGTTTTACTACGATGTCCAATTGGCATGTCTTTTGTCACAGCTCCTTTTTGTACGTGTGATTCTGGGGATTGAATCCAGGAGTACTCTACTATTGAACTATGTTCCTAGTTATACCCTTTTTTTTTTTTTTTTAATTTAAAGGTGGAATATTACTCAATTGCTTGGTGTGGTCCTCCTGCTTTAGTTTCCTGAGTAGCTAGGGTTAACAAGCGCACACCATTGCACCCAGCTACAAGTTCTGTGTTTAACACTCTGTTTAATTAGAGGTTTTTCATTGATGTGCTGGAAGCTACCAGACCTGACAGCTGTCCAGTGTTTCTTTTGAGTATTTTGAAATGATGTCAGAAATTTCTCTGGATGTGAGCAGCATTTATCAGACTGCTACTTTGGATACCTGTAAATTGTCGCATTCCTTTAGGGGAAAAAAAAGCTGATTTTTAAAGTGTTTTTTCTTTTCCAGCCTTTCAAGCTCATGTAAACATAAAAATAAGCTAATACTGAACCTATTTCAGATTTTATCCTCAAACTGCAAGCACTTCAGTTAGAAACTGGATCACCTGGAATCATTCCAGATGTTATGACTGGTACTGAAGCTAATCATCTGGCCCTGGTCACCCCAGAGGAGGAGTCTGTGCTTAAAATTTTTTTGCGTGTACTACTTAAATTAGTTGTCAACTTACATTAGTCAAAAATAGAGGATAAATGTAGAAAGCTTTCCTTGCTCCCTTGCTTCATTTTCCCCAGGTCACACTGGAATAGTTTATACTCCCTTACAGAATCTCTGTGAGTTGGTCAGGCCAGGCTCAGATTTGAGTTTTTGTCTCAGCCTGCTGGAGTGTTGATTACAGGTGTGTGCCACCATGCCCTGCTCCCCTGTGACCTTTAAGTTCATATAATGAAAATGGCAGGCTGGCTACATTTCCAGGTTTAGATGGCTTACAGTGCAGTGTGGCAAAGAACTTTAAGTCAGATCTGTGTGAACTGTTTAAAGGGAAGATAGTACATATTCAGTGAAGCAGGTTTTCCTAATGCCCAATTCAGATTAGCTAGGAAGTACGTTTGAGAATGAAAAATAATAAAATTTTAGCAGTGAGTTATCATTTGCATATACTTTTACCAAATACGATTCTTGAAAGTTATACAAAGTGCTTCTGTCTTTTTAAGACAGGGTCTTACTATGTAATTCAGGCTGGTTTTGAACTCATCTTGTCCTCAGGCTGGCCTTGAACTCTCAGCAATCCTCCTGCCTCAGCCTCTCAAGTGCTGGGATTATAGGCGAGCACTACCATGCGGGGGGCGGGGAGAAGGGGGTTTAGTTTAATAAATAGGGTCTCACTGTATAACTCAGGACTGGCCTTGTTGGGATTACAACCATGTGCCACCATGCCTAGTTTAAAGTGCATTTGATAAATCAGGTATTTCCCTTCAACTTACATTATAGTTCTTAAGGGTTTTTTTTTTTTTTTTTAGTTCTATTTCAGTGGGTTTCATCTAATACCGTAGCTTGGTTTCCCTCCTCACATTTCAAGCAGTATAGTTGGTGTAATTTAAATATGTAAATACCCTTACTAGGCAGGTTCCATCTAAAAGTCTCTCTGATGGATCCTTCTGTAACATGAGTATTTGTCCCATAGTTTAGCTATATATTTGGGTTTTAATAAATTGAATTGTGTCTTACACCCTTAACACAACATTTACATTTATACTCTAAGCTAGGATTTGGTTTTTATTATAGTTTTTTTTTTTTTTTTTTGTACAGTATTGGAGATTGAGCCCAGGACCTTCACATGGAGCATCACACTGAGCTACATTCCCAGCCCTTTTTAATTTTTTTTAGTCTGAGACAGGGTCTCACTAAGTTGCTGAGTTGGCCCCAGCTGGATGATGAATAATATTTGAATAGGCATTAATAATGATCTTCCTCAATAAGTTTGTTGCTCGTTAGAGCATCCTATGTGGGAGTCTGTCTACTTTGTCCAACCCATGTGTCTGTTGAGGTAGTTCTAATATTTTGGAGGATATTTATTTTTGAAACTCATTCAGGAAAATTACCTCCTTGTGGCTGCTTAAGTTGTTATCTTCCATTCCTACCTGTTTGGACCTTTCTTTCCTCTTTTCTCAGTGTATTTTCTCTGAGATTCTGCTCAGAGTTTGTCTTTATTTGAAGGATTCCATACACTGTCTTAATTCCTCTTGGCTGTTAAGTATGTACATGTTACCAATTTGTGACTTGGTGTCTATGGGTTATCTTTCTCAATTAGATTATAAACTTCCGGAGAAGCAGACTTCTGTTCAAGTCTGAAATCCAGTCTGTCCCTCATAGAGGGAAAGTTTGGAGCAATGACTTGGTGCCTCCTGCAGAGGGGTTTTGGGAAGTAGGTGAGTGGGGAGTAGGTGCCTAGCAGAGCAGATCCAATCTCCAAGGAGTGGTAGAATTTTTTTTTTTCTCTCTCTCAGATCACTGTTCAGAATGAAATAAAGTTTTACTATTCTGTAGTGATTAGGGAGTGGTATATCTGCATAAAAGAAGTCAGAATTACAGGAGAAATTTTGCTTTTATTTCCTAATAGTCATTTTAAAAAGAAAAAAGTTCAGTATCTTTTAGAAAAGTAATTGTATAGGTAAAACTGAGTTACTGTGACATACATGCTAATAAAATAATTATTCCGCTTTCTCTTTTTTGTAACTTCACTTATTGGAAAGTTGTTTCATTATATATCTGTAGAATCCCTAAGAATTTTAAAAATGAAGTAAGCTTTAATTCTTTGAGAATTGACAGACTTCATCAAGGCTGAGGATATTAGCAAAACTGTAAGTGGTATTTGTTGAGCATGTATCCTGTGGCAAACATGAATATCAAGTCCTTGACAGGCATTGTCCCATTCATTCCTCAGTTGCCTTTGGAGATGAGCTTGTGACAGTGATGGGTATTGAGCCATTATTGTGTGCCAAGCTCAGTGCTGAGTGCCATATACACATTGTGTGATTGAGTTCTTTCATCCATTGTCCAGTAGGGTAGGTGCAGCAGTGCTTTTTAATTTTTTGCTGAGGAAGCACGTGCAGGACAGTAGTGTAGTTTTGATCTGAACCTAGATTCACTGGGTACTCTTCTTTTACTTTACCAGATGACACTTATGTTGTGTCTCATTAGTAATATCTCAGTAAATATGCCAGGAACATCCACAATGGTCTGCAGATCATGTAAGAATAGTAACCCTGTGAAAGTAGCTTACCGTCTATTTCACGATGTGAACTTTTCAGCATGTCCTGCCCTTGTAGGTTCAGTTTCTGATCAATTTTGTCAAATTTTAATTGACAAAAATTGTGTATTCCTGTAATCCCAGCACTTGGGAGGCTGAGGTAGGAAGATCGTTGCAAGTTCAAGACCAGCCTGAGCTTCATAGCAAGACCCTGCCTCAAAAAGACCAAAAAAAAAAAAAAAAAAAAAGTTGTGTATTATATAGAACATGTTATTTCAAAATATATGTACGTTGTGGATTGGCAAAATACAGTTCAACATACGCATTAATACATGTTGTGTCTAGGAGTGATTTGGGAATGAATTCTTTTTGTAAGTTGAATGAATAAAAGTGTTCAGCTTTTGAAAGATTTTAGAGATGTGTTTGAGTAATTATAGTACAGTTTGCCAGAGAAAACCTAGTGAACTCAAGAAAGAAAGTAGACCTTTTTCATAGGGAGTCAGGATGTTGGAGGGAAATGAGTGGGTGGGGAGTGAAAATATTCGTAGGACGTTTCACACTTGGAAGTAGAGAAATATGAACACATAACAAAACAGTATCTAAACTCCTTTAAACAAAACAGTATCTAGCTTGTTTCACACACTACCATTTTTTACTCTAAATTTAATCTTTGTATTAATGTTAGGATCAAGGTTCATTAATGTTGAGGTGTAGTAGCAGTAGAGTTAAATATCCTGAAACAGCCCCCTGGAAGATAAAGACATCTTTAAAAAAAAAAAAAAAAAGATTAGTGTAATAATGTAACATGCCAGAGAATTTTTTTTTTTTGCTTTCAGAATGTAATAATGTTAGAATTACTACTTTATGTCTTTGACTAGGTGCACAGCTTGTTAAAATTGATATTGTGTATGTTTCTTCAGTTACTGGTAGTTTTCTCTGTAGTTCCTACATTCTGAGAGTTGTGTGCTAGGCCCAGAGTAGGTAGTGGTAAACTGGACAAACAGTATCCTTGGCCTAGTGGCACTTACATTGTCATGAATTAAAGTGTTAAGGTAGAAGAGATGGTAGAAAACGATTAAAAAAATTTTTTTAACTTAGTACATGGTTGCAGTATATAATGGTTGCATTCATTGTGAGGAGTTGGTACATATGTATAAACACATCTTACTTTTTTTTACAACTCCTCCTTCCCTCGTTTCTTCTCCCTCCATCTCTTGGTTCTTTTCCTGTTTGCAAAAGATCTGTCTCCCCTGGGTATGAGAGGGAATCTGATTGCATTATCTGTCACACTATTGATCAACAAGGTTGATTTGGCCCATCTGCCTGGTGAGGCGGGTGTTCCCTTTTTCCCTCAACACTTCTATGTTTATCCCTCTTGAAGCTGTGTACTTGGTTGACGAGGACACCTTTACTCACCTTTCCTGGTCAAGGATCTATGAATAGCTGTGCTTCTTGCTAGAGGCACCAAACAAGCTCTCAATGCCAGATGATATGTTTGCTGGCATTTGACACTGTGTGTGTGTGTGTGTGTGTGTGTGTGTGTGTGTGTGTATTACTAGAGATTGAATCTAGGGATGCTCTACAATGAGGCAGAAAGAAGCCTTTCTTATTTTGAGACAGTGTTTCACCTAGGTGGAATTGAATTTGTTATCCTCCTGCTTTATCCTTCTTCAGTGATAGAATTATGGGTGTGCACTACCATGCCTGCTTTAAAACTTTTCAGACAGTACTGTTTTTAAATATTATTGGCTGGAAAAAGTGAATCAGCCACTACCTAGTGTTTTGTGGTTGTTTTGAGATGGAGTCTTGCTATGTTGCCCAGGCTTAGTGATTTTCCTGCCTCAACCTCCCAAGTAGATGGGACCATGGGTACATCTCATCCTGCCTGGCTCATTCTTGTATTTGGCTCTGTAAATCAGAAGCCTCTTCCTGCTTCTCCTCAGTACCTGATAGTAGTTTGTTCTTTACTTAGTATGATTTTATAGTGATTTTTCATGCTTAAGTATCACATGGTTTCTCTTATATGAGAAATCCAAAATACAAATCAAAAGCAAAATAAAAGATAGGTAGCAGAAAATAAAGAGGTCTTTTGTAGAAGGAGAGGGGACCAAGAGATGGGGAAAGGGAGGAGAAGGGGTAAAAAAAGAACTTGTGTTATGTGCATGTACCAACTCCCCACAATGAATGTAATCATACAAGCAGTGTAATCATTATGTATTGCAAACATATGCTAATAAAAGGTAAAAATTGAAAAAAGACAAAATAATGATTTCTGATAATGGTAAATAAAAGATCTCACAACTTCACCATTTATTGTTCATTGTTAAGAAGTGGTCACCACTAGAATAAGATCTGTGTATGTAGACTGTAGGTCTGGGTTTCCTGACTAGCAGTGAAACATCCTTTGTTATCGTACTTGATTGTGACTTTATCTACCCTAAAACCCTTATATCCTTCCTCATCAGTCCTGTTCACACTCCCATGTGTATGTGATAGAAACTTGGAAGCTATGGCATCTGTTTTCTTTCCTACTTGTTTAGTGAAAGGGGCAGGCTCCAGGTTGATGACCAGGAAGACCACAAGGAAAGAACATTCTTGTCCCTAGCCATAGAAATACGTTTGACGGTGTTTGGCTTTATTTTTTTAGTTTTTTAGTTTTTTTGTGACCAAAAGTCTCTTGCTAAGGGTGAAGACCCTAGAAGCACAGTGCCTGTGATCTTGTGCAGCCTCAGGCTTGCATTCTCTTGGGGCTTTGAGTATTGATAAAAAGAAATTTACCTGGGATTGGAAGTGGTAGCTCTCAATATTAAATTTTAAGAACTGATGATTCAGATTGCTATTGCTCAACTCATGTGTTGAGACACTGTGATGTGTAGAAAGCATAGTTGTGCTATTTTGCAACATCCTGATCTACCACCTTCATTCTACTTTGTCATTTTTTTTGAACCGGAGTATAAAGAAAGTGATGAGAAGGGTGATCACAGAAATACTGTATGTATGCAGCTTATCTTTGTCTTTAAAATGCTATACCTAGTACTGTTGGATGTTTACATGTTCGAGTGTAATTGATGGCTGAGGATGTAAGAATTAGTTCTCAGTTGTCAAACATGATTTGACTGGATGAGGAAACGTGATCAAGGTGGGCAGAATGTGACAGACAGGTCAAAACTGAAACCAAAGCACTACCCCAGGAATAGTGCTGTACCTGCAATAAAAAACTTGCTTGTGCTTTTGGTAAAAACTAGAATAAGCCACAAATGAAAACTGGTAGATCTGAGAGTGGTAGAATTTTTAAAGGTAAGAAATTTTTAGAGTCGGCTGGGACTTTAGCCCAGCAGTGTAAGTGCCTGCCTGGCAAGTATGAGATTATGAGTTCGATCCTCAGTACACCCCCCCCCCAAAAAAGAAGAAGAAGAAATTTTTAGAGTGAACTTACCCTATAAGATATTGTAAAATAATAATTATCCATAACACAATATGTCCTATTCCAACTTTTACTGTGTAACTCTGGGATGAGGGTATTTCAATGAAGAGATTAAACAGTTTTTCAAGGATACATGGCCCATTTTAAAGTCAGGATCTGCACTCCTGTGTTCAGTTTCTCTGTACTGTACTGAGCCAGGGGCTCCGGCATGTCCTTGTGAGTTTACCTAACTGTTCTTTTGGGATTATCAGATTTTTTTTTTTTTTTTTTGGTACTGGAGATCGAACTCACGACCTTGTGCTTGCCAGGTAGGCACTTAAGCCACTGAGCTAAATCCCCGGCCCAAATGTCTGTAGATTTTTTTTTTTTTTTTTGGATTATCAGTAGTTCTTTGGCCTTGACTGTCTTGGGAAAAGTGCTGAGAATACTTGTGAGAGGTTTTCAGGAGAAATTCTGTAGATTGTTCTATACTTCAGGTATGAAATATTTGGAGTATTTTGCTTTTTCTGATTTTTCTACTTGATGTAGTCTCTTCATTCCCACTCCAGAAATAATAGGAAGGAAAGCCGATATATATTATAATGCTGTACTTTCTGATTGGAATGAAGTTTCATTTTCATGCTCATAGATTAAGGAGCACTGCACTAAAATAAAACATGGTTTTTTAAAGAGTAAAAAGTGTTCATTCATGTGGACAAAGCCTAGAAGGCAACAGATAGAACATTAGTTAACAGTGGAGAGGATTAAAAAAAAAAACTTGTATATGATTTGTATCTGGCAACCTTAGTGACTCCCCAAATTGTAAACAATGTAGTAGCATAAATAGCTGTGGATAGACCTGCAGAAGGGCCATCCCTTTGGGTATATACTTGTGCTCTTCTGGAGCTATCTGCTTTGTTCAGAATTATATTCTTGTCTTTTCAAAATGGCAAATCCTGTGACCCTGAAAAGACATTCCGAACTGATAGTCCTTCTACAAAATAGCTATAGGTGGCATCTACTTTCTTTTTTCTTTTTTGAAACAATATTTTGTTAAGTTGCCCAGGCTAGGCTCCAACTTGCAGTCCTTCTGCCTCAGCCTCCCTGAGTACTGGTCAGGAGTTTACCATTGCTCCTGGCTGTGTCTGCCCTTCAAAAATAAGGCTTGTGGGACGTATAAAAACTGAGAACCCTTTGTAGATTAAATGAAACATAGGTGTGATTATTGACTTCACTGGGATCCTGAATTGCTTCTTGCTGATGAAAATTAATGTCATAAAGGGCATTACTAGGATAACCACAAAATTTGAATAGGGGCATTATATTAAGTATATGCTCAATTTTACACTTCCTAGATTTGACAGCTCTACTATGATTGTGTAAAATGGTGTTCTTAGCTGATATATACTAAAATACTTAGGAAACGACCCTACCATCTGCAGTTTAACTTTTAGGGGTATGGAAAAACTTCAGGTATGTGCACATGCTGGGCAGTTAGCATGTTGTTCTTTTCAGTCAGGCTAGTGTGTGTTAGAAGGTAAGTGCTGGGCAGGTAAGTGCAGAGAATTTGGGAGGCTGAAAAGTGTCTGGTCAGTTTTAAAGCCTCAAGAAAGTACATAATCACTGTGTTTAATCTAGGACTAAGGTGGATTTTCTAGATCAAGAGCACAGCCAGAAGAAAGAATATTGATTTACATAACAGCTTGCTGTGTTAATGTCTAGAAAGTAAGGTACATCCAGAGATGCCTGGTAAAAGGTTGATGAGAGGGCCTTTATATTAAACACCAGTTAAAATAGCTTAAGTCATAGGAAGTATATTTTCTCATATAACAGGAAGTCAGAAGGTAGAGAGGCTCAGTAGCTCAGATTTAGCCATCTCAGATGTTGAGTTTTTTTAGTGTGCCCATATCCAGTGTGAGAGTGATAGCAGCTAATCTCCTCGTTGCAGGGACCATGACAAACTCTGGTGAGGAAAAGGGAATTCTTTCTGAACATCCTTGAGTATTGGGAAACAAAATATTTTCCAGGAACATCTTGGTTAGTAGCCATTCAGCTTTCTGTAGCTGAAGCTGTGTCACCTGCTTGGAGAAGATGGTCATGCTGTTTGACTTACCAGGTCTCTCTCCTTCCTATGACCACAGAAGGTGCTGTCTATCCTCAGAGGAATCTTACCTCAGAACCACATTGGTTTTGCCAGCAGTGAGAGGGGCTGTTGGGTAAACAGATATTAGCATCTACTGCCCTGAAGAAGTAGTTCTTAAATTTCTAAAGATGGCAGGGGAGGTAGGTGTGTTTTAAAAAAAAAAAACAAAAACAAAAAACCATCTTGCTACTATTCTACCAGTGCAGCTAATTTGAGTTTTGGCATATTACATTCCAACTGGTGTTCTAATCTTACTCTATATGCCATTTTCCATTGGCTTATTTTTCTGAAACATGTACACATTTTTCTATATTTCTACAGTCATAATTATTTAATAAATACATTTTTTATGATATATGGCAGTTTATTAATCCTTGTTATTGGATAACAATGATAATAGTTAATGCTCATTGGATGTGTAATACTCATAGGCATTGTTTGTTATCAGCTCTTCATTTATTTCTTACTGCACCCCTGGGTGTGCACGGACCATTATCATCCTCTAGTTTCCAGGTGAGGAAACTGAGGCACAGAAAGGCTGAGTTGCCTGCCTAAGGTCTTATGACTGCTTAGTGGGGAGCTGGAGGCAGATCTTGGTTCAAATGAGACATTCCTAGTCTAGAGTCTGTAACTTAGACCAAACTGCCTTGTGGGTATTTTTTGTCTTTGTTGTTTTTATTTTGTCTTATCTTGTCTTTTTGCTGTTTTGAATAATTTAAAGGTGTACAGCTTGCTTGCTGTGGGGACACATGGGAGGTGAGGGAATATAAATACTACAGATAAAACTACATATAGTTCAGAGGACTGTTGCTTTCAGGGAAGCTAAAAAAAGGAATTGCTTAAATTTTCATTTGATGATCAAGAAGGATGATCTGGTTTGTTTATTATTTTACCTTCCTTTGGTGTGGTTACCTGCGTATGTGTCTTGTCCATTTGAGAAGCAAACTTCTCATCTTTGTGCATGCTTGACACTGCCTTCCCTCCCCATTCTCCTTTCTTCTCCTCCTCTTCCCTCCCTTCCCCTCCTTTATGTATGGAGACAGGGTTTTACTGTATAGCCTAGACTGGCCTTGAACCTGTGGCAAGCCTCCTGCCTCAGCATACTGAGTTCCAATTACAAGTGTGCACCACCACACCTGGCAACAGTGCATATAATAAAAATACTTAAACTTTTTACTGTTTTTAGTTTTTGTATGTATTTATTATTTTTGGCAGCCTCAGTACTGTGAGAAAGCACTAATCTCATGTTATAGCTAGTTTTTTAAAAATTACTTAACTTTTTTCTTCTTTTTTTCTTTTTTGATACTGGGAATTGAACTCACGACCTCACGCTTGCCAGGCAGATGCTTATGCGGCTGAGCTAAATCCCTGCTTCCCCCCCAAAAAATTACCTAACTTTTAAATATACTGTCATTTAAAATCAAGCTTTAATCTGGTTGCTATTTTAGATTGCCATTCATCTAACCTGTATAGTTACACTCGCTCAACTGTGATACTGGGAATTGAACCCAGGGATTTTGCACTGAGTTGTATTGCCTTTCAAAGTTTACTTTGAGACAAAGTCTTGCTAAATTGCTCAGGCTTGGCTCCAACTTCTCAGCCCCTCTCAGTGCTGAAATGATAGGTGCATGCCACCATCCCTGGCTGTATCATATTAGTTTTTACACACACACACACACACACAGACACACACACATATTTTTTTTGGTACAAGAAATTGAACTCAAGACCTTGTGCTTGTCAGGTTGGCACTTATGCCACTAAGCTGTATCCCTGGTCCCCCATACACATTCTTAAAAGCATTTTAGTGTTTTAATTTAGTGAGTTTCTGGACTTCTCATTATTACCCTTTAATTTATATATCTAAGTTTTTCATCACATCACACTGTTTAGAGACAGGATCTCACTATGCAGTTTAAGCTGGCCTTTAAACTCACTTTGTAGGCTAGGCTAGTCTTGAACTCACAACAATCTTCCTGCCTCAGCCTCCCAAGTGCTGGAATTACAGGTATGTGCCACCACATCCAGCTTCTGGGCTTTTCTTAACTGGTAGGTACTATTTATTATTTTTGAATATGGTAAAAACTAGCAAGTCTGGGGGCTGGAGATTTAGCTCAGCAGCATAAGCGCCTGCCTGGCAAGCTCAAGGTCATGAGTTCAATCCCCCGTACCAAACAAACAAACAAAAAACCAGCAAGTCTGGCCCTCTTTTTATCTTTGTTTAATGTTTCCTTTTTCAGAATTTGAAAAGTATTTTTTCGTGTTTTATTTTCCTAAATGAAGTTACAAATCATTTTGACATTACTTTTGCTCAGGGGTGAGGGGTGCCAGCAGTCGAACTCAGGACTTATACTTACCAGGCAGGCGCTTCACCACTGAGCCATATCCCTGGCCCTGACATTACTTTTAAGACATGCTAGTGTTGGTGTGAAATGCCCTATTAAGATCATAGTAACATATGACAGTTGGAGAGCTATTATGGTTGCTTATTTTCTCGTTTCTGTTTAATTTCTAGATTTTGGATCTTTGTTTGACTTGGAAAATGATCTTCCTGATGAGCTGATCCCCAATGGAGGAGGAGACTTAGGCCTTTTAAACAGTGGGAACCTTGTTCCAGATGCTGCTTCCAAACATAAACAATTATCGGAGCTTCTTCGAGGAGGCACTGGCTCTAGTATCAACCCAGGAATAGGAAATGTGAGCGCTAGCAGCCCTGTGCAGCAGGGCCTTGGTGGCCAGGCCCAAGGGCAGCCAAACACTACGAACATGGCCAGCCTGAGTGCCATGGGCAAAAGCCCCCTGAACCAGGGAGATTCGTCAGCCGCCAGCCTGCCTAAACAGGCAGCCAGCACCTCTGGACCCACACCCCCTGCTTCCCAAGCACTGAATCCACAAGCACAAAAGCAAGTGGGGCTAGTAACCAGCAGCCCTGCCACATCTCAGACTGGACCTGGGATCTGCATGAATGCTAACTTTAACCAGACCCACCCTGGCCTCCTCAACAGTAGCTCTGGCCATAGCTTAATGAATCAGGCCCAGCAAGGGCAAGCGCAAGTCATGAATGGATCTCTTGGGGCTGCTGGTAGAGGAAGGGGAGCTGGAATGCCGTACCCTGCTCCGGCCATGCAGGGGGCCACAAGCAGTGTCTTGGCGGAGACTTTAACACAGGTTTCCCCACAAATGGCTGGTCACGCAGGACTGAACACGGCACAGGCAGGAGGCATGACCAAGGTAAGTAAGCTGAAGTACTTCATCCTTGCTGCCCAGCCATAGGCACTTTGAAAGATGATGAGGTAGGACAGCATGGCCACTTCCTATCCCTCCTGTCAGGTTTTGCACACACCACTGATGTATAGAAGACAGATTTGTTTTGTGGAGGCTTTCTTTCTGGGATAAAGATCTCTGTCCCATGTTTTTAAAATAAGGTGTTTTGCTTTTGTTGTTGTTTTTCTTTTTTCTTTTTTTTTTATTTTTTATTATTTTATTTTATTTTATTTTATTTTTTGAGGCAAGGTCTTGCTATGTAGTTCAGGCTGGCCCTGAGGTTACTATTCAACCCAGGCTGATCTTGAACTTGTGGCAATCCTTCTGCCTCAACCTCCCAAGTGCTGGGATTACAGGTATGCGCTACCATGCTGGGCTTTGTTGTTCTGTTTTTAAACTGGGGTTGAAACTGTGTCCTTATGTGCTAGGCCAACACTCTACTACTTAGCTATTTCTCCAGTGCATTTTATTTTGTTCTTAAGCAGGTATTTGGCCAAGTTGTTCATACTGTCTTCAAACTTGTAATCCTCCTGCCTTAGCCTCCCAAGTAGCTAGAATTACACTATGGATGGTTAAAATGAGAACTCTTAAGAAACCACCAGAATAGCCTACAGGTCAGGCAGTTGGAAAATACAGGGAATGACTTTGTAGTGGTTGCCACTTTTCAGCTTCTGAGGAAAGTGTGTAGAAATAGGACCAGATGGTTAAAAGAGGCAACTTCTGCTGAGAATCAGCTTTTTATTGCACAGTTGTCCTAGTAAAGGACACTTAAACCTCATTTTACATAGCTAGTGAGGTACTTCCTCCTATATACCCACCTGGAGACATGTTTATTGAAATAGCCTTCATCTTGCTCCTGAAGAACCTGTGTTCCAAGGAGGGTAGATCCTGCCACAGTTAACAGGAGAGAGATTGGGCATAATTGGGTAAGTACAAATCCTTGTGTTCCACTAGAAACGTGAGAGTAGTAGTCCTCAAACTAGGGTTACCAGTCTAGCAGCCTTGACATTACCTGAAAGCTGAAAGCTGGTTGGAAGGGCATACCCGCCAACTTGGAAATGAGGCAAAAGTTTTCAGATAGTCCTGAGGCCCCTGCAAGACCGAGAGCTCTAAATTAGTTGCATCTATCTTTTGAAATACTGGTAGAGCGAGATGTGAACTTAAATTTTAGTTGTTTCTGTCACTTGAAGAAAGATCTGGGTTTGTGCCTTCAGAATTGGATTGAGAGAATTTCTAATATGCTTATGCCTCCTGGATAGATAAATGTTTATGGTCTCCTACTTCCCTTATCACTCCACACTACCCAATTTAAAAACACTTTTTATAGCTGGGGATTTAGCTCAGTGGTGTAAGCACCTGCCTGGCAAGCGCAAGGTTGTGAGTTCCATCCCCTGGTCCCCCCCCAAAAAATAAAATACAATAAAATACAATAAAATAATAAAATAAAATAAAATAAAATAAATAAAATAAAATAAAATAAAATAAAATAAAAACACTTTTTATTTTGGAGAATTCAAGACATATGTAAAAGTGACACAGTACCATAATGCAGTGATGCTCAACTGTACTGGTACTAGGATTTCTGAATAAATTTAAAAGTTACTGAAGACTTCAGAGATTTCTTTAAAACTAATATTTTCAGAGAATTTTAAAACATAAGCACATATTATACTAGCAGTCAAACTCAGTATCACACATCAGAGTTCAGAAAACTGTTTTAGTATTGCAACAATAAGTGTGAAAAAGTCAAGTCCTGTCTTAGTGTTTTATAGAGACAGTTTTGATGATGAGGTCCCTGAAAGGTCCAGTGCCCTAAATTGTACATAGAGAGCTATTGATAAAAATGTCTATAAAAGTATACAAGTGAGACTTTGTTGACCTAAATGGAAGATTATTATCACATATAAGTATTTTTTCATGTGACCCAATATCCAGTATGCAAGTTTCCAGTGGTCTTATATTTCATTATTTGTTTTTACGGATTTTTATTCAAAATTTGAATAGTGCATGTTTTCATTCACTGGATAGGGCTCATACAAATCTGTTAGTTTTATAGCAGTGTGGTGAACCTTTTAGAGCTTTCAGTGATAACAAACAGACCACTGTGGCATGCATGCCATAGGTTTGCCACCACTAGTCTATGGGATCTTTCATTTATTTGTTGAAGAAACTTATTTTGATTGTTGTTTGCTTTTTGTCCTGTGGAGTTCCCTGGAGTTTGGATTTGGCAATATCACCTATAACACTTTGTGTTCCTCTCTCCACTGAGGGTTTGTTTTGTTTTGTTTTGTTTTGTTTTTTGTTAATTCCAACCTGCAATTTTTGTCTTTGTTGAGAGTTCTGTCAGACAACTGGAAAGTAAGGCATGTTGGTGTGGTGGAACAGTTGTTTCTTGTTACCTGAGGATACCCTAGAGCATGTGAGGTGATGGGAACAAATATTTTTGAAAGACTTGCCATGGCCTTTGGGTGGGGCAAAGGCACAAATTTTAAAATACAGAACGGACCCAGACTTCTAGACTTCTTAAGCACCTTGCTGTTTTATTCAAAGCATAACCTAAGTGTGTTTCTATGTTGGAGCACACAGATTTTCTTTTTTTTCTTACTGATTATGAAATGTTCTCTTTTTTAGGGGGAGGGTTGTTGAGACAGGGTCTCACTGTGTAGTCCAGGGTGGCCTTGAACTCATGGTAATTCTCCCAAGTGCTGGAATTACAGATGTGCACCCTCATGGCTGGCAATAACTGGTACTATAATTTATCATATCCTCTGATGGAGTAGACCTTTGAGTCGTTTCTGAATTTTTACTTGTGTAAACTGCAGTGAGCATAACTTGGGTGGGCATATCCACATGCATTAGGAATAGATTCTGCAAAGCCAAATTATTGGGGCAAAGACTTTGCTAAAAATTTTGTTTTTAGAAAGTATGTACCTGATTTAATGATAACTCCAAGAAACAACACTAAAAATTGAAAAGTTAATGTATCTTAATTCCTATCTATCTATCTATCTATCTATCTATCTATCTAGACAGGGTTTCATTTTGCAGTTCAGGCTAGCCTTGAACTCACTTTGTAGTCCAGGCTAGCTTCAGGCTTGTGGCAGTCCTTCTGTCCCAGCCTCCCGAGTGCAGGGATTGCAGGTGTGCACTACCACACTCTGCTGTGTCTCTTTTAATTCTTGAACTTTGGTTCTCCCATATTCTCTCACCAAAGGCAATTATTAGTTCTTATCTTGCCACTGGTAGTCTATACATTTAGAGGCATTGAGAGGATTGCATGTGTGCATATGTACATTTATGTAGATGTAGATGATAACTCCCCTAAACACAGAGTTTAACATCTATACTATAGTATAAAACATCTTTCTGTGAGTTCCTTTCCACCTGCCACTTAACAATACAAGTTGGAAATTATTCTGTGTTTCATACAACTATCGATCAATTCTTTATAGGTATAGTAGTAAATCCCTGATTTGGGTATACTTTAATTTACAAGATAAGATGCCCTGTAGGCATTTAGAATGTTTCTAGTATTTGCTATTGTCATGAGTTTGATTCATAAAAATTTATATGTACATCTGAGAGACTGCTGAGTAAATTCTTGGAAATAGAATTTTTGTATTATAGGATACTGACACTTAGAATAAAGATATGTATTACCAGATGTCCAAAATTAGTGTCTGTATTACACCTTTGCCAACAGTGAATAAGTCCCTGTCTAACTCATAGCCAGCACTGGGTATTGTTTGATAAAAATATTCTTGTACTTTTTTTGTTATTCTGTGAGGCAGATAATCTTTAATTGTGGGTATTACTGTTTTGCTGATTGCTTATGTTCTTTGTCCAGTTTTCTTTCAGCTCATTTCCTGCTTACTTTTGTTGGATTGTGGTCTTATTCTTTGCATATTAAAAGTTTGTCTTTTTTTTTTTTTTTTTTTTTTTTTTTTTTTTTTTTTTTTTTTTTTTTTTTTTTTTTGGTCCTTTTGAGACAAGGTCTTGCTGTGCAGTTGAGGCTGGCTTTGAGCTTATTTAATAGCCCAAGCTAGCCTTGAACTCTTGGCAATCCTCCTGCCTCAGCCTGGCGAGTACTGGAATTACAGGCATGCAGTTTAAGTCTTTTAATAAATGTTTTCCCCCTTTTTTTTCATTTGCTTAGTCTGTTTTACTGGGAATATACTCAAAGATTTATAGTATGCATTTTTACCAAGTGTATGTTTCCTGTTTTTTGTGGAAACAAATTGATCCAATTTTTCCTTTATTGTGTTTAGATTGTAGGTCATTTTCAGAAATGCTTTCCCTATTCCAAAACAGTAAATATTCACTTGGACTGCGTATAGTGGTGCATGCCTATAGTCTTAGCTACTCAGAATGCTGAGACAGAATGCTTGCTTTTGAGTCCAGGAGTTCGAGACTAGCCTGGATAGCATAGCTGAGAACCTGTCTCCAAAAAAAAAAAAAAAAGGAAAATGGCTGGAGGCAGTATAATTCAGTGGTGGAAAATGTGTAAGCATGTATGAAGTTCACTATACTCCTAAACATAAAAACAGAAGAGACAGATACCTTCTCATAGTTTTCTCATGACTCCTGGAGTCTTTAACTCAATTAATACTGGCCAGAGATCAGTTCAACAGTAAATTTTTTCAAGTTATAGTTGTGCCGGCATAATTTATGTTGATACTGGTAATCCATTTTTACTCCTGATTGATATGATTGTTTTTTTAAAAAATACTTTAGTCACTTTTCAGATATACAAGACTATAATTCTGAACCCTTTCTTTTTAGTTCCATTAATCTTTGCTTGTCCCTATGTCAGAAACTCCTAGCTGTACAATGAATTTTTAAGACCTGATATTGCTGGTCACTCTTTTCAGATGTGTGGCTCTTAGCTGTGGCAGAATTATCTATTCTTATTGCTGTCTTAAAATATAATGCCTAAACCTAACAGCACATGAATTAAGTTAGAATCCCTGGGTATGGCAAGAGCATCAATACAGTGTTTAGTTCTTCATATAATTTTCTTGACAAGCAGGGAAGAAAACCATGGTTTTAGGTAAACATTAGGACTGTTTAAAATTGTGAAAAACAAGACTTTCCCTGTATTGTCCCCTCCCGCCAAGAAAGTTCGGGATTTTGGTTAGGATTGTGTTGAATCTTGACAATTATTTTGAGAGGAGTATGATTTTTTTTTTTTTCTACCGTGCTGTGCTAGTTGAACCCAGGCCCTGTGTATATGGTGTATGTGATCTTCTACTGTGCTACATCCCTAGCCTTCTTTTAAAGATAGGGTCTCAGTGAGTTGCCCAGACTGGGCTAAACTTTTGATCCTTTTGCCTGATCCTCCTGTGTAGGTGAGACTACAGATGTGTACCATCATGCCTAGTTTAGAAATGCGACATTTTAATAGTTTTATTACTTCTTCAGTCCTCTTATCCTATTCATAGAAGTGTATCCTTTTGTATGTTGACAGAAAGGTAGTATAGTTTTCTTTGTCTTGGTAGTACATCTTTTTTTAATGTTTATTTTTGAATGACCACTGCCATTATGATTTTAGTTGTTATTGGGGGATAAGTTCTATTTCATTATCCAATAAACTTTTATATAAGATGTAGATGTGTATTTGTCACTTTAGAAATCTGCCCATTTTATGGAATTCCTTTATTCTAATATTTTTCTGTGTGATTCTCTTGGATTTTTCAAGTAGACAATTGTCATTTTTTGCATTATTGGTAACTTTTATCTTTGCCAGTATTTCAACCGGTGTTTATGCTCTTTGGCATCTGTTTCTGACTTAAATGAAGCTATATCTGGTGTTTCAAAAGTATAATGGGGGCTTTTAGTTTGTAACCAGTATTATATTTCATTTAAAATTGGGGCATAATCTGTTCCTTGTTTATTAGATGTTAGACTTTATCCAGTTCCTAACACCTATGGTAATTATCCTGAATTGTTTTGCTTTGTTGTATCATTTTAGGTTTCCTCATATCAAATTAAACCATTCCTATACTTACAAAATTAAATTATAAACGTAGTCCTAATTTTATTTGTGAGTCTTTCGTTTAGAATTTCTGCTTCTCCCTAATTGGCAGTGAGATTGACCTACAGGTATTTTTCTGCTGTGCCATAATTTTTCTGTCAGTGTTAACTGATGAAAGAGAGTGTAGAAGTCTTTCACATCTGTTCTCTGGACTATTTAAGTAATGTTGGCATGATCTTATTCCTTGAATTGAGAAACTTTACCTGTACACTTATGTGGCTGGACTTGAAGCTTTGGGTTCCCCTTTCTTTTTTCCCTTTTTGAGGGAAACTGAGTGCTCCCCCACAAGTGACTTGAGATCTTTGACAACAAGAGCCTCACCAATTTCTTATAGGTATTATCCCTTTTGGACTTTTGGTCTGTTAAATTGATATATATCTAAGTGTATCCACATATTCATATTTGGTGTTGAAAATAACCTAAAAGTATTTCTTTTCCTCATTGTTAAAAAATATCAGTAGGTAGTACATGCTATATTATTACCATGTTATAGGTGCCATGTTACCACCATGCTACAAGTTAAGAAATAAGAGAGGCAAAAATTTTGAATAACTTTCTGTGGTCACATAGGCAATAAGTGGCAGAACTTGCTTTTGTATTCCAGGTAGTTCAGCTAAGGACCTCTGTGTGTTCTGTTTTTGGGTCAGTTTTATAATTTGCGTTTTAATACTTTTTTTTTTAATTTAGGTTTTAAAATTCCTGGACTTTGAGCTGTGCTAAAATTCTCAGGTGTTCTTTTCTTGGAGACAGGAGATATCCTTTAGAATGTATGATTCAAGATGTGCCTGACTGCCCCCCCGATAATTATCCATGACTTTCTTTTTAAATCTTTTTAATTAAACGAGATTATATTTTATACTAAATGGGTTGACTCATAAGTAGTACTCAGTACACTTAGCACATCTCAGACTGCCTTTGCAGACATAGGACAGCTAAGTGCTCAAGAGCAGAGTTTGGGTTTTGAGATCTGGGGTTAGCTACGCCTCAGTTAATCTGCAGACTCTAGTTAATTGTTTCCTATGGAAAAATTACTTAGCTCATTTCAGTCTTTTTTGCTCACTGTCTTTTAAATGAAGATAATAATAGTACCTGTCTCTGAGAATTGGGAGTGTCAATTAAAAGGGAAATTTTTTAGAATTATTGTGCTGGTTAAATCAGATATATGTGTGGCATTCCCAGGACAGTACCTAAGTTTATTGACTCTTCTTTTTTTTTTTTTTGGACTGGGAATCCAACTCAGGACCTTACACTTGCCAGGTAAGCACTTGTGCCGCTGAGCTATACACCTGGCCCTCAGTTTTCAGATGATTGAGGAGAGATGCTTTGTTGTATAAGACTTACAGTAGATTACTTTAGTAATATTTTGAGAGAATTTTTTTTTTTTTTTTTTTTACTCTTTCCTTTTGATCTTTTTTGAGGTAGGGTTTTGCTACATGATTTACGCTGGCGTTGAAATCACTTTGTAGCTCAGGCTGGTCTCTAACTTGTGGTGATCCTCCTGCCTCAGCCAGCTCAGAAAACATTTTCTGATCATAAAAATAGTTGATGTTTATTATACAAAATTGGAAGCACAAGGTCTAGAAAAGTGTTGCCCATGATTCTATCACCCAGTTGAACCAGGTATTAACTATTTGATGTTTTACTGATCAGTCTATGATCTGTAGTATGCATTAGTATGTCTTTTTAAAACCAGAATAGTATTTCTTTCTTCCAGTTAGCTGATTATTCTCTATTATACACCTAGAGTAGATGTTTTATGGCAACACTGAAGACATACTTGATAACTCTCCCAAGTGATTACTTTGAAGAGTAATACAAAACACCAATCATCCTTATATCATCAACTAAAGATCAACTCTGACAATCTGAAATTAAATACATACCCATATTAATGTTAAAAATATTGTTTTACTTTCAACACTTTTGAAGATTTAATTTATATAGAGTGAAATGAACAGATCTTGCCATTTATCAAAACTCATATAACTCATGTAATCCCTTTCCTGTGGAGATACAGGATGTTTCAGTTACCTAAAAAATTACTTTGTACCTTTCCCTTTTCCTTTTTCCCCCAACCCTAACCCAACAGTCACTGTTGACATTTTTCACTGTGGATTGTTTGCCCGTGCTCAAACTTCATATAAATGGAGTCATTCACAGTGGTGTGTTCCCTACTCCCAAACTCCAAACTTCTTTTTCTCTCAACATACTTGTTTTTTGAAATTCATCCACGTGTCCCAAATCTGTAGTTGGTTTTCTTTTTTAATTGCTAAGTGGTATTCTGTTGTATTAGTATGCCACAAATTGCTTATCCATTGTCCTAGTGGTAAACATCAGAGTGGTTGCCAGTTTGGAGCTACTATGAATAAAGCTTCTGTGAACATTTTTGTATACATACAGGTTTTCATTTCTCTTGGATAAAAAACTGGAAATGTGCTTGACCGGATAAGGAGGATCTGTTTCTAGACTCTGAAGGGTCATAGACTCTTGGTCATGGCCAGTGCTCCACATTTGGCCCATAGCCTTCGACCTAACAGTGACTTTGTACTGTTAAAAGGTAGCTTAAAAAGGAAAAGGGGGGGGGGCTGGGGATTTAGCTCAGCAGTATAAACATCTGCCTGGTAAGTGCAAGGTCATAAGTTTGCTCCCTAGTGTTCCCCCCCGCCCAAGGTAGCAGTTGTGCCTGGAATTCTGTGCTTATAATTCCAGCATTTAGGCTGAGGAAGGAGGATTGCCTCAATTTTAAGGCCAGATGGGGCTACATTAGTGAGTTCAAGATAGACCAGCCTGAACTATATGGTGAGACCTGGTCTCAAAAAAACAAAACAAAACAAAACAAAACAAAACAAAACAAAACCTAACAACAACTTGTGATAGAAGTCATAGATTTGTGTATTGTACTAGGGATTGAACCCAGGGCCTTCACAATTAGCTACATCCCCAGGCTGTTTAAAAATGTTTTTGAGACAGGGTCTCACTGAGTTATCTAAGCTGGGCTCAAACTTGCAGTCTTCGTGCCTCAGCCTTCCAGAGTGCTGGGATTACAGGTGTTCACCAGTGTGTTCAGCTAAAGATTTTAATTTTTTAGAGCACTTTTAGCTTTCCAGTGAAATGAAGAAGGTACAGGGATTGCCTATATACCCTTCTTTACACACACACACACACACACACACACACACACACGCCCCCTTTGTCAACACTTCTCACCAGAGTGGTATAACTTATTACAGTTGATTAATCTACTTGACATATCATACCATATAGACTCCATAGTTTACCTTAGTTTTCCTCTTGGTGGTGTACATCAGTTGAGTTTGGACAAATGTATAATATCATGTATCCCTTATAATTGTATGGTACAAAGTAGTTTCACTGCCATTTAAAAAAAAAACCTCTGGTTAATTTCTTCTTTCCTCCTTCAAACTCTTGACAGTGATTTACTGTGGTTGTTAGAATTTTGCCTTTTCCATGCCATTATATTCTTGGAATAATATGGTATGTAATCTTTCCTGATTAGTTTTATTTCCTTAGTAGTATGCATTTAAGGTTTCTTTTTGTCTTTTTATAACATTTATCCATTTGGCTACTGATGGACATCTTGGCTGCTTCCAAATTTTAATTATAAATAAAATTACTGTAACTATCTGTGTAGATTTTCTTGTGGACATGTTTTCAGTACTTTTGGGGATAAATACCATTTGCACAATTGTTGGTTCATATGATAAGAATGCAGTATGTGTAAGTTTCCCTGGCCTTGAATGTGCTGTGAATTCCCTGTGTTGCTCAGGCTGGCTTCAGACTCACCATAATCCTCCTGTCTCAGTCTCCAGAGTGCTTGAATTCCATGTGCATGCCCCAACTCAGATATTTTTAATTTAATGAAGTCCAGCTTAATTGTTTGTTTAATTTCATTTAATAGTAAATATATAAGGGTTTTTTTGTTTCCATTTGTTTAGTTTCTAGATTGTGAATCACTTATTTATGGCTAACATGGAGAAATGTAATTGATGATTCTGTACTAATGATGTACGTTATGACTTTGAGCTTGCTTACTATTTCTATTAATTTGTATACATTTTATTCAGTTTTCTGACTTTATTGCTCTGCCTATAAAAGCAATGTTCTTAATTTGAAAAAGAAAGTATGTATTCATTTTTAAATGTGTTAGGTGTAGGCTTTTTTGATAACCTTTATCTAGTGGAGAAAATCCCCTTTTACTTTTGTTGAATCTTCTGTTCATAAATTATTACTGAATTTTGTTGTGTTTTCTTCATTCTTTTTTCTACTTAATTCTTTGTTAATATGGTGAATTGTATCTTTCTATTTTTTATTTTTTATTTCTTAAATTTTATTTTAAAAGGGGGTAAAATTAAGCACAAAACAGAACAGAATGCATAAACTTCAAAGCTAGACAACCAGAGATCTTCACTATCTGTCATATTGTCTCTTGTTTTCTTCTAAATGGTTGTCCATATCTTTGCATATGGGAGCTCATACTAAATAACATAGCCAATCTTTTCACAAGACGTATAGTTAACTGGCTCCCACTTGCTAAGGGGGAGTGGACACGGGATGAGGGACAGAACGACATGAGATGTTTGATTCTCAGCCTGCGCTCCGGCAGGCTCACAGCCACCCCCCCCCCCCAGAGAGGGGAGTGTATTTTTCTAAACGTTGAGCCAACCTTGTACTCCTGGGACAGTGCCACTTGATTGTGGAATATTTTTTGTTTTTATATATTGTTGAATGTTATTAATTGAAATAGGATTCAGGATTTATGCTTGTATTTATTTTTAAGAGATACAAATGTTTAATTTTCTTTTTTTGTAATGTTTTTGTTTGATTTTGGTACCAAGAATATACTGGCTTCATAAAATTATATAAGAATTAAGCTGGGCGTGGTGGTGTACTCCTGTAATCCCAGCACTTGGGAGGCTGAGGCAGGTAGATTATGGCAAATTCAAGACCAGTCTGGGCTACAAAGTAAGCCCAAGGCTAGCCTGAACCATATAGCGAGACCCTGTCTCAAAAAGACACACACACACACACACACACACACACACAAAGATAAGAATTATTCCCTCTTTCTGAAAGATTCAATCTAAATTAGTATTATTTATTCCTTAAATGTTTGATAAAATTCACTGGTTGAAGCTCTCTGGGTCTGGAATTTTACTTGTGGAAAGGTTTTTAATTATGATTCAGTTACTCTAATAGATACTAAGCTATTCAAATGTGTTATTTTAATCATTCATTGTTTTCATTCTTGAATTGACTTGGCATAAAGGTAGTTTTCTTTGTTAGCATCTTATCTATCTATTTATTTATTTATTTTGGTGCCGGGGATGGAACTCCTGACCTCGCCCTTGCCAGGTAGACACTTATGCCACTGAGCTAAATCCCCAGCCCCCTACTTACTTATTTTTGAGCAAAGGTCTTGCTGTGTAGTTTAGGCTGACCTCAAACTCAGCAGTCCTCCCACCTCAGCCTTCCAAGTGTTGTAATTACCGACATATACCACCATGCCAGGCAGGTGTTCTTAGTATTTCATTTCCTTCCTAGTACATGTTGAATCTGTAGTAATGTTCAAGGTCCTTCTGTACTTTTTTTTGCTTGTTTTCCCCAATCAATCTAGACTGAGATTTGTTAACTTCCATTTCCTTGTCTGTTCTTCAGTCCTTTATTAAACCGGTAAAGGTTAAAACAAAACAAGACAAAGCTTTCCCTTAAGTATTTTATAATCATATCCCATATATTTTGTTATCAGTTTAAAAATTTTTCATATTTAGCTTGTGATTTGACCTCTGGTGTTGAACTATGACTTAATTTTCAAATATTTGGAAATTATGCAAATACTATTTTATTACCAATTTCTAATTCCATTATGTTCAGAGAACATTCTCTATTATTTTTATAGTTTCAAAATGGGACTTATTTTATAGACCGGTGTATAGTATTTTCCTTTCCTTTTCTGTTGTCTTGTTTTGTTTTGTTTTGTTTTCTTTCTTTATGTACTGGAGAGTGAACTCTCTACCTCATGCTCACCAGGCAGGTGCTTATGCTGCTGAGCTAAAAATCCCTGGCCCTTGTATGGTATTTCTTGATGAATGTTCTATGTGTGATTAAAGAGACTAAATCCTGTAGTGGTAGGATGTGGCATTTCATAAATGTCAGAATAAATTGATGTGTTCAGACTTTTTTTGGGGTTTTTTTTTTTTTTTTTTTGGATCTATTGGTTACTGAGAGAAACATAGATTGGTCCATTTTTTTCTTTTAATTAGACAAAATCTGCTTGTTTTGTGTGTTGGGAATCTCTTAATGTGAATGTATACAGAATATACCAAAAAATGTATACATTGGGAAAAGAAAAAACTTGCATAAATATTTTAATGCTGAATTTGTTGAGACATCATGAGATACTACAAGTTACCTGTGGCCTCTACAATTACAAGAGGCTCTCAAAGTGGTCATCGTTAGCTTCCAGACTTGTATCGGTATGGTGAACTGCTGAAGTGTGTACACATTTTTTGGTCAGACTCTATTTCTGGTTGTGATAATTTCTCTATTACTATTCTCTGTCTTGAAGTCTAATTTTTTATATTATAGCTCCTCTTTGTTTCTTATTAGTATTCACAAAGTATATTTTTTCACCCTTTTGTCTCTGTGCCTCTTATAAACAGCATATAAGTAGATCTTGTTTTTTATTTATTCTGGCAATCCTAGTCTTTTTTTGCAGGGTGGGGGGAGATCAGAGATCGAAAGGATCTTTTTTTAATTTTTTTTTTTTATTTTAAAAGGGAGTAAAATCAAACACAACAAAACAGAACAGAATGGGACATAAGAAAGCACAAACTTCAAAGCTAGACAACCAGAGATCCTCACTATCTGTCATATTGTCTCTTGTTTTCCTCCAAATGGTTGTCCTCACCTTTGCATGTGGAGAGCTCATACTAAATAACGTAGCCAATCTTTTCACAAGATGTGTAGTGCACTGGCTCCCACTTGCTGGGAGGGGGGAAGGGGAGGGGGGACTCGAGATGGGGGACAGGATGACATGAGATGTCTGATTCTCAGCCTACACACAGGCAGGATCACAGTCGCCCCCCAGAGATGGGAAGAGTTCCTTGTTCTCCCGGCACCCCAAGTCAACCACATGGTGCCGGTCTCGATGTGCCAGGGTCTCTCTCCTTCGGGCCGCCGAAAGTCTGCCACACTCTCAGCCGCCCCGCAGAGAGAGGAGGAGTTCCTGGTTCTCCCAGCACCCCGAGTCAACTGCACAGTGCAGGTTCCGATGCGCCAGGGTCTCTCTCCTTCAGGCTGCCAAAAGTCTGACACACTCTCAGCTGCCCCCAGAGACGGGAAGAGTTCCTTGTTCTCCCGGCACCCCGAGTCAACCACACGGTACAAGTCCTGATGCGCCAGGGTCTCTCTCCTTCAGGCCACCGAAAGTCTGCCACACTCTCAGCTGCACCCAGAGAGGGGGTGAGCTTCTTGTTCTCCTGGCACCCCAAGTCAGCCGCACTGTGCAGGTCCCGACATGCCAGGGTCTTTCTCCTTTGGGCTGCCGAAAGTCTGCCACACTCTCATCCACCCCCTGAGAGGGATGGAGCTCTTTGTTCTCCTGGCACCCCGAGTCAATCGCATGGTGCAGGTCCCGATGTGCCAGGGTCTCTTTCCTTTGGGCCGCCGAAAGTCTGCACACTCACAGCCGCCCCCCAGAGGGGGGGGAGCTCCTTGTTCTCCTGGCACCCCGAGTCAGCCACATGGGGCAGGTCCCGAGGCGCCAGGGTCTCTCCCCTGCAGGCTGCCGAAAGTCTGCCGTACTCACCTGCTAGTTCTGAAATGGCCAACAGACCACAGAAAGAATTCTCTTTAGGCTCCTGTTTGAAACCAGCAGCTACAGATCGAAAGGATCTTGCACTTGCGAGGCAGGTGGTGTGCTGCTGAACTATATCCCTGGCCTCTTACTCAATTAATTGGATTATTTTATATGCATTTAATATTAATAATGCCTGGGTCTCATCTTGCTACTTGTTTTCAACTTGTCCCTTTTTTGTTTTGTTTTTCTCCTTTCCTACCGTTCTTTTGAAAGATAATTTCATTATCTGTCATCTCATCATCTGCTTTATTTGTAATCTTTAGTTTTAAATATAAAATTTAGTTTTAAATATAAAATTCCTGGGTATGGTCACATTTTCTTGCCTTTCTGCATGTCTAACAATTTTGAGCTGTGTAGGGGACACTGTGGATGACACATGGTTGACACATGGTTTGTTGTCTTTAGTCAGAATGAATTTCATGTTCATTATAGATCAGTTTGATCCTTCCAAGGTTGTTTTTTAAACTTTTGCAGGTCACACCTTGAGGAATGCTCCTGTTTAAGATGTGCTCTTTTGGGGCTGGAGGTGGAGAGGGTCTCTGTTCAATTCCGGGACTGGTAAGCAAGGCCTCGAAACTCCAGCTGATTATAGGTTCTGTCTCCAGCATCTTGCCATCTCCAGAATCTTGTCAGCTTGTAGTTTCTTCATTAGTCACACACCTGGGAACTCCTCAGACAAGTTCAGGTGGTATCCGCTATGTAATTGTGGTATGTAGATTCCCTAGGGGGTATTCTATCTTGATGGTTTCAGTGTACCATAGTAAGTAATGGTGACCCATGGTGATTACATCCTTCACACTAAAACTTACCTCTGCTATTTTCTGAATTGTTCATGGAGTAAGTTCAGTGTATAAAACTGGAAAGTGTACTGGGCCTAACATTCTTGATATAAATGAATTGAAAGTATAACTTTAAGGATTGGCTTTTCCAAAATGTTTGTGCTATAATTTGGAAGGACTTAAACTATTGTAGACAATAATTTGCTGTCCATCTGTCACCCAGCTAAAATACTTAGGGTTTTTATGTTGATTACCATGTACAATTTTTGGCATTTAAAAATACATTTATTTGCTTATAGCATAACATTTCAGCACAGTTCTGTGAATAACAGTTCTGTAGGTACTCTTCCTACTTATGTTAAGAAAAGTGTGCAAGGACCAGCCCGTTGTACCTGGTACTCTGTTATTGGGTGCTTTGCAAACAATCTTACATCATCTCACAAGCTTAATAATTCTGTAAAGTGAGTGCAAGATCTATCTTATATAAGGAATAAACTTTTCTGTACCAGTTTCTTGCCTGTTCCGATTATACAAATTATACATGTTACAAAAGAACAGACTTTTACTTGAAACCTTCTCATGACTGACTCCAAACCCTGTATTTTTTCTGCTGTACCATTTTGTTTGTAAGATAACAGGGAAATGCATACTGCTTTTTTGTTTGTTTGATCTTTTCTGAGGCAGGGTTTCACCATATGGTTCAGGCTGGCCTTGAATTTGTAGTGATCCTCCTGCCTCAGCCTCCCAAGTGCAGAGATTACAGGCATGCACCACCATGCCCAGCTTATAATGCTTTATTTTCTGTGTATGGAACAGGTGTCCCCCATAGACAAAATATATAGAATAGATAGCTGGGGCGTGAGTCATTTCCCTGGAATATTTTTCATTGTAAGAAATGTTTTACTGCTAACACCTCATAGAAGCACACCCTTGTCCAGTACACTTCGCGTGCAGTCTGATCAGGTTTTGGTGCTCCAGCTGAGGTGTTTATCTGAGCAGGTTTTGCATGACCCATAAGGAAATGTACTTTTCTGTATAGAAATGTATGCTTTCCTAAATGCAGTAAGGTAGCATAATAATAATTTCTCTTACATGTGATTCTAAAAAGTGATCGTGCCTCTTATTTTACATTATATTAGCAAAGAAAAGTTTAGTCATGGCCCTGAAGCAAGGCCAGCAGATTGCTTGTAGCTACTGGTTTCAAACAGGAGCCTAAAGAGAATTCTTTCTGTGGTCTGTTGGCCATTTTAGAACTTTGGAAATGGAATGGTCAATTCATCAGAAAGAAATAGCAGGTGAATATAGCGGACTTCGGGGGCCCTGCAGGGGAAAGACCCTGGCGCCTCGGGACCTGCGCCATGTGGTTGACTCGGGGTGCCGGGAGAACAAGGAACTCCTCCCCTCTCTGGGGGGTGGCTGAGAGTGTGGCAGACTTTCAGCAGCCTGAAGGAGAGAGACCCTGATGCATCAGGACCTGCACCATGTAGTTGACTCAGGGTGCCAGGAGAACAAGGAAGTCCTCCCCTCTCTGGGGGGCAGCTGTGATCCTGCTGGCGTGTGGGCTGAGAATCAGACATCTCACTTCCTCCTTTTCCCCGCCCTGTGTCTCCCCTCCTCCTCCCCCCTGCTTAGCAAGTGGAAGCCAGTGAACTACACATCTTGTGAAAAGATTGGCTATGTTATTTAGTATGAGCTCCCCATATGCAAAGATAAGGACAACCATTTGGAAGAAAACAAGAGACAATATGACAGATAGTGAAGATCTCTGGTTGTCTGGCTTTGAAATTTATGTTCTCTTATGTCCCATTCTGTTCTGTTTTGTTGTGTTTAATTTTACCCCCTTTTAAAATAAAATTAAAAAGAAAAGTTTAGTGAGGCATTGTGGTATATATCTGTAATCCCAGTTATTTGGGAGGCTGGAGTTGGAGTACTACAAGTTTGAGGCTAGCCTGAAAAGCTTAGCAGGACCCTGCCTGTCTCAAAAATAAAAAGCGCTGAGGATGTGGCTCAGTGATAGAGTGCTTGCCTAGGATATGCAAGGCATTGCTCACTTCCTAGTACTGTCCCCAAATAAAAGAGATTTGATTTTTTTT
>PVJX010014507.1:0-44692 GCA_004027295.1 Dolichotis patagonum | reverse complement strand
ATACTATTGTGTTATGTTTGATATTATTGTAATTGAAACTATGCTCAACTATAGCAGAGTAAGAGATATGGTGTTAGATACTGTTGATGTCCAGTTGACTTAATGTAAAGTACTGTGTTGCCTATGTTGTCCTCTTCTGATCTGCTCTGTACTGCCCCCTTTTGTTTTATTCTCTTTTAAATAAAAAAAAAATAAAAAATTAGAAAAAAAGAGAAAGAAAAGCTGTTATATACTGATTTTCTAAACTCTTAACAGTTTGATCCATAGGTCAGACACATGGCACATTATACAACTGTTGAACCAAAAAAAAAAAAAAAAGGTAAGACTAAGTAAGAATGAGTGTCAACCTTTGTGTAGATTTTAAAATTTAGCAAGCTGGGCCTGCGGGTAGGTTTGTTTCCTTTGGAAGGTTCACAGTTGTTTTTATTGTGACTATCAACTAATTTTGATGGTAGTGCAACTAGTATTTAACTGCAGCAACAGCCCTCTGTCCTGGTAAGCAGGACGTGTGAGCCACAGTGTGGCTGCTGAAGCTTCTCCCTGCACTGAGTATTAGTCTTGAGCAGTCTTCTGAGCATTATCAAAGAGAACATTTACTCTTTTGCAGTGTTTCTTATCCAATGTGCAGGAGATTAAAATGCAAAGAAGCTAAAACACACACACCAGCTTTGGAGCACCACTGCATAGCAGTACTGGTACCAGTTCTAGTTAGACTAGAGGTAGGTGGCTAGAGGAAGTTAGCTGCTTCAAATTCCAGGTATCTCTGCATAGGTTTTGAATCACAATTGAGGACAAAGAGAGGAGGCTGAATAAACAATTTATTTTTACTTTAATTCATTTGCCGGTTATGTGATCTTAAGCAGTTTGTTAAGAATTAGGAAAAGTTTTTGTTTGGTTGGTTTTATAAGAAACAGTCTGCAATATAGTCCAGGCAAACTCTGCACTTAAAATCCTCTTAATTTAGGACCCCAAGTGCTGGTATTATAAGCAAATAGTACCACAAGTGACTCACGAAAATATTTTTAAAGGTGTAACTGACAATAACAACAAAAAGATATAGAACTTTATAATAAAGATAATATGCTCATTTAAGGGACTTAAGCAGAAAAACTTTTCAATTAAAGTATTGCAAACTTAAAGGTGAAGACAGTTGTTCAATGTTTAAAAACACTTGCACTTGAAGTCTCAGTCTCAAGGAAGGAGCAAGTCCTAGGTGATCCAAGAGAAACCAGAGTAGCTTGGAAAACATGTTTCAGTTTTACTACTGGGAATGAAAGAACAGCTGGACATGGTGGTGCATGCTGTAGTCTCAGCTACTCGAGTAGCTGAGGCAGGAGGATCACTTGCATCCAGGAGTTTCAGAACAGCCTAGGTAACAAACTGAAACCCTATCAAAAGGAAAAAAGTGGAGGGGGGAGAAGGAGGAAGACGAGGAGGGAGAAGAGGAGGAAGACAAGGGAGGAAGGGAAGCAAAGAGAAGGGAAAAGAATTGAGTGAATAAGCACAGAATACAGAAAGTAAAATCAAAGGAGACCAGCTGATTAAGGGGAAAGAATAGGGTGGCTCTCTGAAGGAAAAAACAAAAACCAAACCAAACTATGATTTTAGAGGAAAAGTAGGGAAAAAAATATTTTTAAGGAAAAGATGGACAGACAGAAAAGGGGCAACTTTCAAGAAATAAAAGAACAGTCTTCCTAAAGATAGTAAAAATGAGGGTAACTGGACATACGTTGTAACCTGGGAACCAATCAATGCATTTGTGTGCATTTGTGCATACATGTGTGTATACCTAAGCTCTATTAACAGTGCCATGTGCTTTAGACTTGAAATTTGGTCGATGCTTCTAAAATTTTCACTTAGCCTTAAATGAACACATGAGAAATGATGTCATTAACACCAGAGGGCAGTGTGCTACAAGTATACTTCTTTGAAAGTCCCATAGTAGCTAGTACCCCTACCCTTACTCTACCAGCTACTCCTGGCATATAACCCAGGCCTCTGCTCATTCTAAGTAAGTGTTCTACCACTGAGCTACATCCATGCAACTGTTTTACCACTTCTCTATGTCACTTCACCACACTGAATCTCTGAAAAATTACCTATGCTTTCTTTTTCTGGTCCTTATTACACTAGGGCTGGTTTTGAGGTTGGAAGAAAATTAGGGGTTTTGAGAAGCTACTAAAAACTATTTTGCAAAGCAGTGCAATCTTTAATGTTGGCCTATATTGTTCTGTCTCTTAAAAATTCATTACTCTTAGTCTAATTACTATTCTTAAAGTAAAACACAAATCAGGCAAACATCTTTAGAGAATAAATTGTTTTATATTAGAACACAAGAATAAATCCTGTTGTCATTCTAATAAAATTGTATCTTGGAACTTTCAAAAGGGAATGCCCACCGAATACTATTAATAGTCTACTTTTATTATAAATCTTCCTCTAGATCAGCTGGTAAAGAGTTTTAGCTTTTTTCATAGTACAAGTTAAAAAACAACTTTTCAAACAAAGATTGTCTCAATACTCTAGCTCAACATTTATCACTGTGCTAGGTTTTTATCTAGTACTGATACTAACAAGTTATGCTTTGGCTTCAATCTCAAAGATATATATATATATAATATCCATATTACATATATATTACATGTATTATATACATATTACATATATTATATACAAAGATATATTATACACATCACATATATATTATACACACGTTATAGTTGATACATTGAGCAGTGTACAAGTTTGATTGAGAGACTCAGCAGAGAGCCAAGACTCTTACTTTGTAAATATCTTCATCTTGTGCAAGAGGAGGGCACAGAGACTTTGTAAGTGCTACACCTGCCCTGGAGCAGTGATCATGGTGGTCTGTGTATATTATAAGGGAGCAGAGGAGGCTTGTTTTCCCTCTTTTTTGCTCTGGCTGCTGCCTCGAAGCCCTGCCACCCTGCCTTGGAGCCAGCTGATTATGGACTGAAACCTCCACAAAGAGTGAGCAAATAAACCTTTCCTTTCTTCATTTTAGGTGTTGGGTGTTTTGTCCCAGCAATGAGAGATATGTAAGTCCTACATATATACTCATACATACAGAGACATAGAAAGAGAATATATATATAATCTTACACTATATATATAAAATCTATGTTTATCTGTAACTGATAGGTGCTACCAAGAGTTACGTGATGTTTCTAGCAGATACAACAGGGAGACTTGCTCTATATGATAAGGGTGGTCATAAATAGTTCCCCTTAAACGAGTCTTGAGCTCAGAAAAGTAGCATGTAACAGGCAAAAATATGGTAGACTGCCAGGAGAAAGGGTGGAATAATTTTTGCTCAGAAAGAGAGATCCGTGGGACAGAACACGAGGGGAAAATGTCACTAAGGTGAGAGAATGAGATGAAGGTTGGGTCCTGAGGGCCATAAAGCCTGAGCGTTTTTATTCCAAGAGCTCCCTAACAACAATTAGGGAGCATTACACAGGAGACTTCAATAACCACATTTGTATCTGAAAAGATTATCTGGTACCATATGAAAAGTGGATGCAGAACGCCAGATTCGGTAAGGTATATTTTGTGGAAGGGATGATCCTGAAGGTGGCGAGTGAAGTGGACTGATGCTCAGAAATAAAATTCTGTAAGACACGGAGATACTATCCCTAACTTAAAGTGTGCTCTTTGCACTTCTGATTGCAAATAGGTGACTGCTTTAAATTGGCTAAAGTAAATGGGAAAAGGCCCATTGGATTCCAGAAACTGGAACTTTTATGCGAGAATCCGTGGAGTCGGCTTGGTTATTTCCTTAAAAGTCCGGTCGTGTATCCCCGTACTCTTCACGCGGAAAGGCCCTCGTCTCCCACTCACCAGGGCTCGCATTTTGGGAAGCCTAACCTGCCACAGGTAAGGCAGAAGCCGGCTGTCACTGCCTGTGAGCTGGCTTGGAACCCACAGGCGCCCAGGTCCGGGATGTCGCCCACGCGCCAAGGCCTTCCCGGAAGCGAAGATCGAGCTTTCTCAATCGCTACGGTGGCCCGAAGGTCTTCGGTAGGCGGCGCAAAGTCACGGGGAAGAAAAGCATAGGAGCGACGTGTTATTTCAGGTTAAAAAATGTCCAGTCCGGCGCAAGTCGGAAGTACAGCTTTTGCTTCAATAAGGTGTTTCTCAGGGAGGCGCTGGTTTCCTAGAAGGGCTGTCACTTAAACTTTTCTACGGTATAGCGAGGGGAGAGGCCGCTTCCGCCAGTTGTCGATTGGCTCTCGGCCGGTCGCTTGTTAGGGGCGGGATTCGGGCGCCTTCGGATTGCATCAGCTGGTTCCACCAGCCCCGCGTGGCTCACGCGCAGTGTCCCCAGCGTCCCGGCCTCCGCTTCCGTCCCGACAGTCCTCATTATCTTTTCCTAGTTTTTTGAAGTCTGAGAAGGCCTGCAGCCCTTTAGAGAAGATGGGAGGCGAAGAGAAGCTGGTGAGTAGGCTTAGTGAGGCTCGGAGGCTGGGCTGAAGCTTTCCTCAGTGCAGGGACCGAGCCTCCTGAGGCGCAGAAACAGGCGGTGGGGCTTGCGCGGCGTATGTGTGTGTGCTGGGGGTATTTGGGGGCGCCACAACTAATTAGAGGCGCCCTGGAGCAGGAATCCTGCATTTATAAAGCAACATAGGACTTTGCCGCTCGTCTGCAGGTCCTTCCTCGTGCACGTGGAGAAACCGGGGCCGTGGGTGGAGTGGCTTGCCCAGAGTAACAAGCCTAACTAGCCCAGAGAGAATTGGAATCTAGAGTTCAAAACTCCCAAACTCGCGTTTTCCGCCCCTTTATGCTGGAAGAACATGAGAGAATCATATCTAATCCTAAAATCTTGTAGGGTAAAGAGCTGCACTTTAGGAAGGCGATACTGAGTTCCCGGGGTCTGACCTAACTTGCCCACTGTGTGTGGGACTTGATCGGATGACCCCATCGGACATTCTGTGGAAGTTCCATCCAGGCGCAGTGTCACATTTGTACATGCAGATCATTTCACCTGTAAACTTTGCCTGTGGTGTCATCCAGTTTTTAGGGATATCACCCAGGTCATTTTCACACTTTGCAGTCAAGTGTTTTTACGATGAATAAACGTTCAACAAGTATTCATTCTGTTCACACACTGAGCTGGGCAGTGCAGGTATCAAGATGAATAGGACTGAATCTCTAGCAACAAGAAAACTGTCATAGTGATCAGTTGTAGCGGATTGCAGAAGAAGCACCTTAATTCTACTCAGTAGGTTTCCCTTGGATTGAGTTTCAAAGAGTGAGCCCCTAGGTAAATGAGGCAGGGCTTCCAGGTGAAGGTAGAGAAGGCTGTGAAAAGGCACACAGGCTAAGTTGTGTCCCTGGTGTAATTTGAAATAGACAAGATTGAAGGAGGAGAAACAGCAATTAGGAGGGTATTTGTATTGTTCACACGAAGGATTCTTCACATGAAGAAAATGCAAAATGTGGATTATGTTTGTAAAGGCCACGTCGGCACTGAGGTGGAGTTGCATTGAAAGAGATCGCAGCTGTCCAGGTGAGAAGCTGTGCGATCTTTATTACTCCCACAGGTCAAGTCTCTTAATAAATACATCAGTTTTTTTAGTTGACTCCTCAAGGAATTGAGTGTGGAAAATGTGTTTGCAAATATATATACACTCTAAGCCATGTAAATTTACTTTGTAATAAATAGTGGTTATGCATAAGACTTTTTCACTGAGAAAAGGTACCTACTATTTTATATTTTACTTCTTTAGCTTAATAGGACATAATGAACACTTTTTCATGTCCATAAGTAATCTGCTGTATTATTCTTTTTATCATATTTTTTTTCTCTTTTGCACAGGACTGGAGCCTGTATGTATGTCATTAATTGTAGGCAATGTTTAGATAACAAACACATGATTTTTCTTTCACTTTACCACTGAGCTGACACCTCAGTTCCTTTTTGAACAACTATGCAATATCTAATGTGTATATGAGCCTGGCACTCTTTTATAATGCAGTTTTATGTATAATGTATTAATGCATTCACTCCTTACGGTAATGCATTCAGTCCTCACGGTAACTGTTATCCACTGACTTCTGTTGTTGGAAACAGGTATAGGAACAATAAATAATTTGCTTCAACATAATCTGTTGCTGATACTCCTAAGTCTGCTCCCATCATCTGCCCAGGGACAAATCATGCATTTCTTTAAACTATGTCCTGCTGGTATTTTTCTAGCAATTCCTCAACATGCCTAAGGAAGTAAATTCTCTTCATAGTTCAGCTCTCTGCCCCAACTTTTGTTTTGAAACTCATTCTCTTTCTTTTTAAACCTGTGCAGGTACACTTGTAATTAAATGACTGGTTATATTTATTAAATGATTGGTTAGTCATCTGTTAAGTATGAAAGGAACTTAACTGCATTAAATCCAGGTTCCAGTAGAGGAAATATTTTTGGCTCAGCATAAAATTGAATGTTAAGAGTCATTTTTTTTTAGCTTAGTTTATTTTTAGTAGTTATTTTTATTTTACTAGTTTTATTTTACTTAGTTATTTTTATTTTACTAGTTACACAAGTAACTTATGTTTCCTTTGTGGTAGGGTTTCAAGCATTCTAGGCAAGTGCTCTATCATTGAGCACTGGCATCCACGGGTATCATGTTTTATAAGTTTTAAAAGACAGCAACTAATATGTTCATCAGTGACAATGGAAAGATAGGCAATGAAGGTGAGGATGTAGCTTCTTATTAGAGCACTTTCTTGAGGCCCTGAGTTTGATCACTAATACCAAAAACCAGAATAAAGTGAAATATGTGTAATATGTAATTAAAAAAGAAGTACTGATGCATCTTACAACATGGTGGTCTGGAAATCATTGTGCTAAGCACAAAGTGCATGATTCTATTTGGATGCGATGTCTGGAATATGCAAATGAGTAGAGCTAGAAAGTTTAGTAGCTGGATATGGTGGTGCCTGTGTCCTCACATTTGGGAGGCTGAGGCAGGAAGATCATGAGTTTGAGTCCAGGCCAGGACTATATAGCACAGCTGTCTCAAAAGAGGAAAAGAGAGCAAGCAGAGGGGAGGTAAGGGAAGAGGAAGAGGAGAGAAAAGAAGGAGGGAGGGGAGAGGAGGGAACAGGGAGAGACACTGATGGAGATGGGGCTTTTCAGGGAGGAATATGATGCTGTAAGATTGCTTTTGATAATGGTTGTACAACTGTGAATGCACTGAAAACTGTTGAGTCATACGCTTTATGTAGATAGATTATGTCAGTAAAATTTTTAAAGATCAGACACCCATAAAATGAGGTAAAATTCCTCCTTTACAACCCAGGTACAGGACTTAACTATTTTAAAACTTTCTATGACTTTACTCACTTCTAATTAAAGCCCATGTGTTCTGCTAACTTTGAGTTCTGTGAGTCCTAGTCTGTCTTAACTTGTATCATTTCCTCCTAGTTTGCTTGTTTGCTTTCTTGCTTGCTTCCTTCCTTCCTCATCTGCTTGCCTGCTTACTTCCTTCATCTATTACTTCCTTCCTGTTTTGGCTCAAACTCTCAGTCCTCCTGCCTCAGCCTCCCTAGTGCTAGAATTCCAGGTGTTCTATGCACCTCGCTCTTCTGGTTTTTAACATTCTGACTGTAAGCTGTGCACACTTAGAATACATTGCCCCTTTCTTGAAATCCACCCCATTGAAATACATTACCCCTGTGCCTTATAGCAACTTGCTGTGGTCCTTGCTTGTATGGCATCTAATCATACTGTTGCTACAGTGTTTGTTCTCTTGCAGGAGTTTATTACACACTTAGGCCTCAGTTTCCCTGGAGAAATTTTGTTCAGGCTTTATGTTTGTTTCTTTTACAAGGCTTAACAAAATACTATGAACACAATCCTCTCGTAGTACTTGTAGAGTGGTGATGTGCATTGTTTCTGGAAATACTCTTACTGAGTTAATTGCATGCTTATTGTGGCTATATATTTAGTACAGGTCCAAGGTAACTTAAAGTGAGAGTCACAGAAACTGTTAAAATAAATGAAATGTGAGGAATTAAACACTGTTAAGTAATGCCTGTTTACGTTTTTAGGGCTTGTCTTTATTGTAAGTTGTTAAGTTGACTTTGCCAGTAGTAAAATTTTCCAATCTTTTAATGTCAGTTTTTTTTATTAGATGCTAAAATAACATTCTAAAAGTTGTGTGGGGATATCATGATGGGGCTGTCCAGTTAGATTAAAATATAAAGCCTTCATTTCTTTTTTGCTTACTTAGGTAGATACTGGCGAGCAGAAGCAAAGGGAAGGAAGCAAGAAGAACAAGGAAGGATCTGCAGATGGAGGCCGAGCAGAGGTAAAAGTTGTCAGCACAAAAGCTGTCATTAAAGGTTGACAAGTAGCAGGGAACTCTCCTAGACTTATTTTGTGTTGAAGGATTCTAAGAGTTTGCATAAGGTTGTTGAGACGACATTAGATGGAAAACTCAGGGACTTGGAAGAGCTAGGAAAGCTAAGAGGGGAGAAAGGTTGCTGTTGTTATTACAAAAAGAAAACAACTAGTAAGGTGATCTGATTGTGGGGATATTAAAAATCAGAGAACGAACATTAGAGAGAAAGACACTAGTAATTCATTAGATCAGATATTAAGGGAAGGAGACTTAATGTTTGAGCTTATATTGAATGCAACAGAAATCAAAGAAAATCCAGTTCCTTGACCTTCTCGTTTTTGTTTGGATTTATCAAGCCAAATCCTCTTGAGGTCTTTCAGGCTTAGAGAAAATGCTTCAGTTCCTTGAGCTCTCACTGAAAGGATATAGCATTTCGAAAGCCAGCTCAGAATCCATCTAGTTCCTTTGTATTTTGTTTTAGGAGGCAGTTAAGCTTGTCTTTCTACTGTTTTTGAACTTGAAATGTTGTGAACTTGAACTTGAACTTTGAACTGTTGTGAATTATGCTTTACTTTTTGCTTTGGTCATTGCAGTTGTTTTGTTGGAGACTCTCTAGAAAACTGCCAGAGTGTAGAAGTACAAAGGATGGGATTTTTAAAAGTAGTACAATAAACTGACTCTGAAGAGCTTTTTTATAAACACTGTAGTTACTAAATGTATTGTTTCTATTTACTTACAGATAGCTCTGTTGATCCCTAATTCATTATGCCCACTGCAACTGTGGGAGAAATTATTGATAGACGATTTTAAGGTTTCTGAGTAAACAGTGAAATTGATGTTTTCAAATTTCATTTTTATACTTTCAGTATAATTGTACATCCTGTTGTGTCATAGCTTGGGAAATAACTTTTGAATAGGTAGAAAAGGCTACAATTTAGAGGACTCTTGAATTTTAAGTAGGACATGTGATGTTATACATTTTACATGACCTGTCTTAAAACAGAGTGTACAGTGGTATGTTGGGTACCTAACTTTCTCCTCTGGGCTCTCGTTGCTTATATACTTACTGTCTTGCTCCTCTTATAAGGGCAAAATGCAGGTCTTACTCAGCTGTGCATTCCTAGAGCCTGGCACAGAGGTATTTGCTCAATGAATGTTGAAAAAGTAAGTCTGTCCTGAAATTCTTTGATCGAGAAGTGCCATGTGAATTTGGGAATAGATGGCAGTACAATAGCGGGTCATATGGTTGGGTAGAACCATGTAACATGCTTTGGCCTCAGACATTTAGGTCATGGTTGTAGAATGATACGCTCTCAACTATTTATTAGTAATTCATTAGTTTTCACTGTCAAGGACCCTTATGGTTGTTGGGTGAAAAGCTCCCAAGGAACAGCTATGAGTAAAGGAAGAGAGGAACTGAATAGAGGAAATTATAAAGATATTAGGAATCATTTATTTCAAAAGATAAAAGTAGAGAAAAATGATTTTCATGAGGATATTTATATCAGAAAAAACCAAAATGCTACTTCACTTAACAACTAATTGTTATAAGATGTGGAAAATCATTTATTTTTTGTAGCTAGTGCTAGAGATCAAACCTAGGACACTGCACATGCTAGGCAACTGCTCTATCACTGAGTTCTATCCCTAGAGCAGATAATTCTTTTTTAATGTTAATGGCTAGTGTGGTTTTTTTCTGTGATATTTAGGAAAATGTTAAACTCTGAGGTAAGACACAGTGGGTAATCATGACCATCAGAATCCATGGTATTCAAGCTGGATGGACAATGATTCTATAGAAATGGGTGATTGATTATTTTTCTATTAAGTTAGTTTCTGATGGATTGAGTACTACTTTGTTCAGATTGAACGTGTTACCTTGATACACAGTGTCCACTAAGTATCCACGAGGAATTGGTTGCAGGACTCCTGAGAGCATACGAAATCTGGGAATCCTCAAGCCCCTTGTGTAAAATGGCATAGCTCTCTGGTGTGTATGCCCTTAGTCTCAGCTTCTGGGGAGGCTGAGACAGGACAGGGGCATCATTTGACCCTAGAAGTTTGAAGCCCATTTGGGCAAGGTAGCAAGACTTTACTTCTCAAGAAAAAAGTGATGGGAGTATTTGTATATACTATCACATCCTCTCATCTATTTTAATATTATCTCTAGATTACTTATAATACCTCATACACATGAAACACTGCAAGTAATCTCTGTGTTATATAAGGAGTAATAACAAGGAAAAAAGTCTGTATATAACATATTCAGTAAAGATGTAATCTTACTGATTGATTGATTGAGATACTGGGGTTTAAACCCGTAGCCTTCACACTGAGCTACTTCCCCAGCCCTTTTTTTTATTTTGAGATAGGACCTCACTAAATCACTCAGTTACTCAAACTGTGCTTGGACTTGTGGTCCTTCTACCTTAGCCTCTCACAGTGCAGGGATTGTACAACAGGCTACACTTTTATTTTTTCTTCATATTTTCAGTTGGTAGTTGGTTAAATCTAATGACATGGAACCCACTGATAGAGGGCAGCTTATGGGTAGAATTTTAGCAATAGTATCACAACCAAAGAAATATTGAAACATTTATTTGAATGTCTTTATTATAGTGGATCAATTTATGTACTTGTGAATATAGAAGATCAGAGTAAAATTAAGCCATCTCTTTGCTCTCTTATGTAGCTGTTAATATCCGTGTTACTGTCAAATGAAGGTGATACAAGCTGCTTTGTGATCATAGAATTACTACTTGCTTTTTTGAAATGTTGCATAGACCAGGACAGTGATGGCAAACCTTTTAGAGATAAGTGCCAAAGCTGCAACCCAAAATTCACCTACTTATTCCAAAAGGCCAACACTGCAATTAATGCTGATTTGCAGTTATGAGATTTTAGTTTAGGAAAAAACAACTCATATATTAACATCTTTTGTCTTAAAAGAAAAATAGCATGCATATCATAGGTTCACCACTACTAGAGTAGGGTCTCAGACAGTAAAGGATGTTATTTTTGTCATCTTTTTCTTTCCCATAGTTTTGGGATCTTCTGTGGCTGTTTTATATAAAATATCTCATTTAATTTTATCAGCTGTATAGACTATATATCAGCTGTATTGCACTTTTTCATTAAATATTCCAGGAAACAAAATCATTACAACTTTTCTTTGAATTTTATAAATTCTTTGAATGAAATCCCCTAAGTCAAATAAATTTATAATTGATGGTGAATGGACATATGGGCTGACCAGCTACATATATTATCGTCTGAAAAAGCCTGAAACAAAATAGAAAAGCCAGTTTTTATTTGCAGTATTGCTTACAGATATACTTAGAAGATTCATTTAGTTAGGGAAAAAGAAGTTAAAAAGGTATCTTAGAAGAGAAAACTTACTTGATACAAGTAATAGTATTTTACAAAATGATAATAGTTGTCAATTTATGATATTAGCATGCAGGTTATGTTATTTATGCTTTTAAGTTCTAAGTAAAAAGTACAAGAAAAGGACATTTAATTCTTTACTCTCACTTAGAATCAGATTAAAGTAATTTCTGGTGATTTTTGTAATGTGGTTCCTGTTTTGAATCAGTAATAATGTTTTCAAATTGTCTGTTTTTATTTCCTTCTCCTTTAAATGGATTGAGTACTTACTGATTATTTCCTCATTTGTTGTCTTGCAGTTGAATCCTTGGCCTGAATATATTAACACACGACTTGAGATGTATAATAAACTAAAAGCAGAACATGATTCCATTCTGGCAGAAAGGGCAGAGAAAGATAGCAAACCAATTAAAGTCACCCTGCCTGATGGGAAACAGGTTGATGCGGAATCCTGGAGAACTACACCATATCAAGTTGCTTGTGGAATTAGGTATAAGCCATGTCACTCTTGACTTTCTATGGTTTATAACTTAACTTTCTTTAATTATCATTTCCGGTTTTAACTGCATAATATTTTTATGATGCATTTAATGTCTTTATTTTGTTGGAAGTTTTTAGAAATCAAAGTGATATGGAGCTTTATATTTAGGAGTGAAAGTTAATTTCTGAAGGAGTTCACCTTTTCTGTCTTAATAAAGGAGTTCACATTATTAGTCTTTCTGCCTTATTCATAAATGCTACAAAGTCAAGTAGATGATGTTTCATCAGTTTTCACTTAAGTGTCTCAGTTTTGAAATTAAAAATGAAAGTAAGCTATGAAAATCCAAAGAACGATACCTAATCTTAAAATGGAACTGGGTTCTCCAGGTGTAGGGGCACACACCTGTATACCTAGCACTCTGGGACGCTGAGGCAGGAGACTCACAAGTGAGAGGGGCACACACCTGTATACCTAGCACTCTGGGACGCTGAGGCAGGAGAATCACAAGTGAGGACAGACTGGACAACTTAGCAAGAACCTGTCTGAATAATTAAAAAAAACCAAAAAACAAAAATCATTTATTGGGGTAGGAAGAAATTATTTGAAGTAACTGAGAAAGATGCATACTAGATAATAGAACAAAAGCTTTCTTAACTTATTTGATGGAATCAGTAAGTTTATCAGAACATGATAAAGTTGGAGAAGCATAAATTCATGTGTGTGTATGTGTGTATATGTATATATCTTAAACCATATATCAGTAGACTGTGGTCATAGCTTATTTTTGTGTAGCCTAAAACCTATAAGTGTTGTAATTTTAAGTGAGGAAATAAAACTACGAAAAATAGGCAATAGAGACCTTTTATCCCTTTACAGAAAAAGCTTACCAATATGTCATGTTACAATTTACATATGTTAACTTTAAAATATATAAATACATGTTTATTCATTAATTTATATATATACGGGACCAAGGTTTTTTGGAACAGTGACTCTTAATAGCTCTTCCATTATCTTAACACACTTGGGAAGCAGTCTTGAGTGCAGAATTCTTCCAGATATTAATGTAGTTGTTTAATCCACACCTAAATTGACAATATTTTTTTCATGACTTGCTTTTATCCAACTTTACCAAATATTGTTTGGTTTCATAGAAACTGTAATTCCCTCGTTGTATTATTATATTTATGTTTAAATTATTATAATTACATACTTAGTTGAACCACATGAAGTCACCATATAAATTGCCAGAAATGGTTATCAGCAATTCCATGGTTTTAAACCTAAACTATCAAATATCATTTATTGTAAAATAATAATATTCTGAATTTTCAAGAGCGTCCAGTTACATTCTTGGGTATTTTTTTGGTTTTTTCCATTTTCATTCAGAAACATAGACAGCTGTATAAACATGTATATAGTACTAATATATGATAAATATGGTGGGAATTTTTTTGTTTTGTTTTCAAGTTAGGTTTTGCATGAGAAGAGATTATTAGAGTTTTGTGTTTTCATGTTGATGTGTATATTTTTTCAAGTCAAGGCCTGGCTGATAATACTGTCATTGCTAAAGTGAACAAAATTGTTTGGGACCTAGACCGGCCTCTGGAGGAAGATTGTACCTTAGAGCTTCTTAAATTTGAGAATGAGGAAGCTCAAGCAGTAAGTTTCTATTCAATGTTCATTGAATTTAGGGTAGGGATATGACCTCTAAGGTTAAGGATATGCCATATAAGTGGCATAATTTAGGGTAAGGATGTGCTATGTAAGTGGAAAAAAATGTCTTTGAATATATTCTGACTCATCTGAATGACCATCTTAAAACCAAATACTGCAGTTTGATTTCAGTGTCCATATATTTGTCCTTGTGTTTTACTGTGTTGTGGAGTCTGGTTGTGTCCTCTTGTTTGTTTTGGACCAGTAGGATAGAAATACATATAATTTGTAAGTCATGTTCCATAACCAGTTAACAACCAGATCATAGCTTCTGGGACATTGGGCTATTTAGTGAGATAAACATGCTGAGTAGCAGTCATTTTCAGGGAACAAACTCCATTTTGTATGATTAATGATGCTCATTGAAATACCATTTCATAATTAATAGATTTTTAAATTTGAATTTTTGTATATTAGATTTATTTATAGTAAATTTTATCTGTCTCTTAACAACTATATTAACTCACTACTTTGTATGCTGAGACTGAAGCCATCTGTTTTTCTTTGTATTTTCAGGTTTATTGGCATTCAAGTGCTCATATCATGGGTGAAGCCATGGAGAGAGTGTATGGTGGATGTTTATGTTACGGTCCACCAATAGAAAACGGATTCTATTATGACATGTATCTTGAAGAAGGGTAACTAAAGAGAAATGAATCTGAATGATTGTGGGTCTCTTTAAGATTTAGAGTTCTCAGCAAAGGAGGAATAAGGATATAAAGCTCATTTCTTTATAGTCACCAAGTATTCCAGTTGTTAAAACTTGAAGTATTGCAGTTTACTTGCAGTATTAGAGGCTTTGATGAGTTCTAGTTTGGACTGATGTAGGAAGAGCCCTGTAGCACATTGCTCCTACCCTCTTCTTTAAACCTGCTAATAGAGGTAGGGGCAGAGAGTGTTAGTGCACAAGATCACCCCAATGACCAAGCAGAAGCCACTGAAAGTATTAAAATTTATGACAAATATCTATTTAAAATTTTTCATCTATAATGAAAGGGTATAATTATTAAGTATTCTAAAGAAATATCTTCCAAAGCCATAGTGTGATTAAAGTGAAACATAAGAGAGATTTATGTTTTCTTGTCATTCAGAGGTGTGTCCAGCAATGATTTCTCTTCCTTGGAGTCTTTATGTAAAAAAATCATTAAAGAAAAACAAGCTTTTGAAAGATTAGAAGTTAAGAAAGAAACTCTATTGGAAATGTTTAAGGTAAGTTGAACCATAACTAATGATCTACACTTTCATTTGTTAATATCACTTGAAACAGTTTTTTATGACATGAAATATTGGCATATTTGCATATATACTATATTCTAGTAAATGTACTTTAAATCATATTTTTATACAGTATTTAGAAGTAAAAGTTAAGGGAGTTTTAAATTCTTTTCCCTATTTTTTAGTACAACAAGTTCAAATGCCGGATATTGAATGAAAAAGTAAATACCCCAACTACAACAGTCTATAGGTGAGAATATCAAATGTCATTAAATGCAACTGGTATATATATCAATTGGTTTTTGTTAAAATTCTTTTCATTTTATCTTTAGATGTGGCCCCTTGATAGATCTCTGCCGAGGTCCTCATGTCAGACACACTGGCAAAATTAAGACTTTAAAAATACACAAAGTAAGCATTGTAACTTTAAAGACTATATTTGTTTCATACAAGTACGTGTGTGTGTTTAAACTTGCATTGGTTTCTATTTTCTGCCATTTTTTTCTTGCATCTGTAGGATGATTTCTTTTTCTGTGATATCTTCTAAGTGTATGTTTTATATATATGTATATGTACTTTTACTGTCATTTTATTACTAGAGCCAGCATGCGAGAGAAAGTGGGGAATTCACAGTGTCATGCAGTTATGTGCTGTCATGGCTCTAAAAGTTTTGAAACTTACTGTGGGACTATATACTTTTCCGTATGTGTTCCTTAATTACCCAAGTTCCTAATACAACTGAACCTGTCAACTTTATACTAGTTCATAAACATGGTGATTATTGGATTGCATTTTAAATCATGAAAATAGGTCATTTCATAACTTTTTCTAGATTCATTTCCATTTTTGCTTACTTTGTGTGAGATGCTCTCGCAGTCGGTGTTTGTGGAAGTATGGTCTAAGCAAGTGTTGAGGGAAACAGACAGCTACCTTGTGTTACAAAGTGAGTCCAGTTCCTCTAGTCTCCAAAGCTATGCAGGACAGCAGAAGTGTGCATCTTATACTATTTTTCTTATCAAAAAGGTTAATGTGCTTACATGTGGTGGCTTGTATTTATAATCACAGCACTTGGCAGGCTGAGCCAGGAGGATTATTGAATTTGAGACCAGCCTGGATTACATAGCAAGATCCTCTTATAAAACCTAGTAGTAGTAGTAGTAGTTAGTAGTAATAGTAATAGGAAAGGAAAGGTAGGAAGGGGAGAAGAGGAAGGTTAATACTAATTAGAATGAGTGTGATATATAAAGTGCTTATCAGAAACAGCATCTCTTAAGTGAGATTTTTACAGATTTGAATGTTGTGTCATAAATGATCCTTGTTTTCAGAATTCCTCCACATACTGGGAAGGCAAAGCAGATATGGAGACGCTCCAGAGAATTTATGGCATTTCATTTCCAGATCCCAAAATGTTGAAAGAATGGGAGAAGTTCCAAGAAGAAGCTAAAAACCGAGATCATAGGAAAATTGGGAGGGTATGTTAAAGAACAGTGATGTATCTAGATTGCTTTAATTTCATTTGAAATTAACTGGATTAAAATTTTAACTGGAAATTTTACTTGGAAGAGATGCTCTAGATTTCCGGTGCCTGTGGCATCATATGCTGCATGAGCAATAAATACTTGTGATTATTCACATAATCTTTTTAATTAGTACTTCTACTGAGGGAGAACTAGAGCAGCATTTTGTAGAGCTGAAGAACTTGACTTTGGAAACTGTCTGGTCTCACTATGAAGATACAGAATTGAGTCCCAGAAAGACTAATCAATTTGATTCATACCTGGATACAAGTCACTGATGGATTGTATCATTTTCTTCACCTATTCTGAATGTCCTCTAAGGTGAAAATTAGATTTGATAAAAATGTTTCTTCCTGATACTGAGTTCCAGCATTGAGGAAGGTGGCATCTATTGGGAGATTCCTTTCCCATGGCTCTGGGTGGGACAAGGATATAGGAGAAATTTTTACTGTGACTCACTGAAAGAGAAGTATGAAAACTGTTGAACTGAGTTCCATGTTGGATAAACCTGACTGGATTGAGGGCTGTTAACAGGCAAGAAACGGAGTTGCACTAAGTTTTAATCATCTGCAATTATACCATTAACTTGTACTCCAGAAACATTGACATGGTTTCTTTTTATTGGCCCTAGTTAAACTAGTGAACCTTGTAATCATTATTTAAACTCAGGAGTACTGAAGCTAATGTCGATTATTTTATGTATATGATCTTTTGCTCTTCTTTTGCCCAGGACCAAGAGCTATATTTCTTCCATGAACTCAGCCCTGGAAGTTGCTTCTTCCTGCCGAAGGGGGCCTATATTTATAATACACTCATGGAATTCATTAGGGTAAACTATATTTTTTATTTTCTTCTGAAATATAATTGCTTTAAAAGGTCTAATATAAGATAATTGTATTTAAGAAGATGTAAAATAATAAAGTGGAAATTTGGAGTCTTATAAATTGCTAAAGATCATGGACCCTTTTTGTTCATTTTCATCTACCTCATATATGTACCCTTATTTATGTGTTTAGGCATCAGTCTGCACTAATTGTGATCTTTTCTAGGTACATACATATCCACTTTATTTTCACTTGTTACATATTATTTTATTATACACCAAATACAATGTGCTTGTGTTTTTTTATTGATGCACACTGATATAAATTTTAATTTTCCCATATTGCCAACTGCTATAATAGCCTCATTTTAATAAGCCTACTTATATTCATGCATAAAAGCTTCCTCTTTGGTATATACCACAGGTGGAATTTCCGGCTTGTGGCATTTGTGTGTCTTGAACTTCACTAGGAAGTATAAAGTTAGTCTTTAAATTTTAACTCCCCCTGGAAGGGTAAGCATTGATTTGTCTGTATATCTGTCTTGTTTGTTCCCTAACAGAGTGAATATAGGAAGAGAGGATTCCAGGAGGTAGTCACTCCAAACATGTACAACAGCAAACTCTGGGTGACCTCCGGCCACTGGCAGCACTACAGCGAGAACATGTTCTCCTTTGAGGTGGAGAAGGAGCTTTTTGCTCTTAAGCCCATGAACTGCCCAGGACACTGGTATCAGCAGCTTGGAGTTTCTATTGAAGATTCTCATATGCTACAAGTCATCCTAGATTAGCTTATCTCTTTTGAAAGAATTTTGTTAAAAGACAAATTATGTGATCAGGAGAATATTCACAACATTACTGTTGTATTATAGTAGCTTCCATGACCAGTTAGATCCCCAGATCTGTACACTTTCTGGAGTGGTACGCTGGGGTTATAGCAGTGAAGAAGGCGAATGTAAAGGAAGGAGATTGACTGTGGGGTGTAGTGAATTCTCTACATTTTTCTTTCTTTTTGTATTTACTTTTTTAAGTGGAAGGGAGTGATATGACATGCCTACAATTCGAACTACTTTGGAGATTGAGATGGGAGAATCTTGAGTTCAAGACAAGCCTAGGCAAATAGTGAGAACCCATCTTAAAAAAAAAGAAATATATTATTTCCAAAGCCATAGCTAATGAGTTAATATCCTTGAGGCGGCTTTACTTTCTGCTTTTCCAAGATGGATAAAGAGCCATTTCTGGAAAGACTTGGGCGCTCTCTTGAATATTGGTAGCTCAGTGTTTGCAGCTTTTAATAGGCCTGTGGGGCAGAGGAAGTGTGAAGAAGCTTATGAAGAAACTGGGTTATACATGTCAGTGTCAGAATTTCCTGAATTTATTCTTAGTTTTCCTGGGTTCTGAAGCACCTGCTGAATAACAAGAAAACTAAAGCACTTTGGGGTCTGATAACAGACCAAATCTAAGTTTATTTGCAAATTGTGTATATGGTTAACATTCCTTTTAATGGTACTGAGAATTGAACCCAAGGCCTTCACACTGAAGTACATCCCCAGCTGTTTTTAAAATTGTTTTAAATTTTGGATAGAGTTTCAGCAAGTTGCTAAGTTGCCCAAGCTGAGCTCACACTAGCGATCCTCCTACCCCAGCCTGGAAGAGTACTGGGATTATGTAGGCATCCACCACCATTCCTGGCTTTTTTTTTTTTTTTTTAATCTTAAAGGCAATCATGTTATTAGTGATTAGTGGAAATACTGAATATAAGAATTCAGGTTTACATGGAATACATATTTTATTCTCTTTTAGTTATAGTTGATTGTTTTAGTTACCACTATTTTATTCATGCTATTTTATTCATGCAGGTGCATCTATTAATGTATGAAGCCCATGATTTGCCAAATGTTGCTTGTACACCTAGTTATCACTGATTATTTTTTTTTATAACCTTTCATATGGTTATATGTAATAGAAGAGGTTTTATTGTGATATTTATGTTTTGGTGCTGGGGATAGAACCTAAGGTCCTTCATATGATAGGCAGACACTCTACATTAGGCTACCTCGTAGCCCTCCTGTGAAATATCTGAACTTCACTTTTTTTTTCCTTCAGTCTTATGTTTGATCATCGGCCAAGATCCTGGCGAGAGTTGCCTCTTCGGTTAGCCGATTTCGGAGTACTGCATAGGAATGAGTTGTCAGGAGCACTGACAGGACTCACTCGGGTACGAAGATTCCAGCAGGATGATGCACATATATTCTGTGCCATGGAGCAGGTATGAGACCCTGTGAATTAAAATACTTAGAAAGAAATGTGAAATCAGGGAAGCTGGGTATGATGGTGCATGCCTGTAGTCTCAGCACTCTTGAGAGGCTGAGGCGGCCAAAGGATTACAAGTTTGAGCTCAGCTTGGGCAACTTAGTGACTTAGTGACACTGTCTCAAAAATGAAAAGGGATGGGGATATAGCTCAGTGCAAAGCCCTGATTCTAATCTCCAGTACCACAAAAAATCAAAAAGCAAGTGAAAACAACCACTGTTTCATTTCTATTTTTTTTTCTTAAGATTGAAGATGAGATAAAAGGTTGTTTGGACTTTCTCCATACAGTATATAATGTATTTGGATTTTCTTTTAAACTGAACCTTTCTACTCGCCCAGAAAAATTCCTTGGTGATATTGAAATATGGAACCAAGCTGAGAAAGTAAGTGGTGGTTTTAGTGTGGATATTGTTTGATTGAAATTGTCTTGTTCTGTTTTATAAGCAGATAAAAACAAAATTAGAAAGTTAGTTGCTGTTAAGAGTAAGCTCATTTGTTTTCCGTTTGACTGTAAAGTATTACAGTATTTTAGAATTGGTTAAATGTTTTGAGGTTTTTTTTTTTTAAGTATCAAATTTCAAGCTTAAAGAGATGATTGAAAGAATATTTAGGTAGACATAATTATAAAGCAGAGAATACTGATCCATGAAAGTAAGGACAGTATCTTTAGTCTCAGAGTAGATTAAAAGAGGGAAAGTTGGAGATAAGTAAAAGTACAAATCATTTTCCTTTTATTCTTAGCAACTTGAAAATAGCCTGAATGAATTCGGTCAAAAGTGGGAGTTAAATCCTGGCGATGGAGCGTTCTATGGTCCAAAGGTCAGTGCCAAACTATTTTTGGGTGATGTGATTTTCCATTTGTGGGTGAAAAGAGATTCTGTTAAAATAAGTAGGGAGTAGGGAGATACCAGTGATCACCCAATAGGTGAGGTCAGCTCTAATAGCATTTTATGATAGCCCAGTCTTTGCTTCCTAGGTTGACATACAGATAAAAGATGCAATTGGTCGCTACCACCAGTGTGCAACAATCCAGCTGGATTTTCAGTTGCCTATAAGGTTTAATCTGACTTTTGTGAGGTAAGTTTCTGGTATTTCCTCTGAATATGCTTCTCCAGGAATATGTAAGTGGAAATACATATAACAGGGCAAAACAAATTCTTTTTTCTTTATAGCCATGATGGTGATGATAAGAAAAGGCCAGTGATGATTCATCGAGCCATCTTGGGATCAGTGGAAAGAATGATTGCTATCCTTACTGAAAACTATGGGGGCAAATGGTAATCTCTCTCTGTCTCTGTCTCTCTCTCTCTCTCTCTCTCTCTCGCTTTCTCTTTCCTTCTCGTTTGTTTTTGTCTGATTAATGTAAACTGACTAAAAGATTTTTATTATGTGTGATGGTATGAACAGCTGCTTTGAAGAAAATGAGACATGGTAGCCATTGCTGATTTCCTATCATCTTGTTTTGAAGTCCTATCATGCTTCTGTTCTTTTGTTTTGATTGGTTCTATTCCATTGTGTTTTATTTGATTTTATTATGTGATGGTATGCACAACTTTTTTGAGGAAAATGTGATTTATAGTAGCCACTGTTCATTTCCTGTTATCTGATTTTGAAGTCCTATAATGCTTTCATTCTTTTGATTGGTTTTATACTATTTTGTTATGTTTGGTATGATTGTGTGTGAAGGTATGGTCAGCTATTTCAAAGAAAGCAAGAGACATTATGGTAGCCACTGTTGATGTCCTGTTGTCTTGTTGTGAAGTCCTGTGTTGCTTGCATTGTTGTGTTCTAATTTGCTTTGTTCTGTTTTATTTTAACAGTAAGTTACCCAGGCTGGTTGCTTTATTCTCTTTAAAATTAAAAGATTTTTTAAAAAGATACATCTACTCCAGTATAGATATGAAATGGAATGGGAAAGTGATTCTGATTGGTCACTTCTAATTAATGATAAATTTTCACTGAAAAGGAATTAAAATCTAAACCTGGCTTTTTTAGCATGGCATTCTAGGCATGATGGTTCACATCCATAGTGCCAACAGTTGCGTGGCTGAGACAGGAGGATCACAAATTTGAGCCCAGCCTGGATAATTTAGCAAGACCCTAATTCAATAAATTATTTTTAAAAATGGCTGGGCTATAATGGAGTGTGAAGTACTACAAAAGAAAAAGAGAATAGGGGCAGAGTGGGGAGGGAAGGAAGAATACTTGCCTAGGTGACTTGGCACATGCCTAAAATGCAGCTCTTTGTGTGGCTGGGTAGTAGAATGGTAAGTTTGAGGCCAGCCTGGGTAACATACTGTTAAGATGCTATCCCAAAGTAAGAATTTTTAAAAAGGCTGGAGATGTAGCTCAGTGGTAGTGTTTACCTACCCTATACAAGGCTCTGGTTCAATTTGTGGTATCACAAAAAAATAAAAGCTTCTGGGAAGGAGAAGTTGGGAATATAGCAGTAGCTTAGCTGTGTCTTCACTCAAGAAGAAAATAAAAAATCAGATGCTTGTTATTGCTAACTTTTCATATCAGAACTAGATTTGTTTAAATGTTATATAATAGTTTCTGATTAGCAATTGTTATTTAGTTAAGAAGCATGTAGAATTTGTACTGCTTTTTAAATAATGTTTTGGGGATTATTTATTTATGTATTTATTTTTAGTACTGGGAATCAACTCAGGGCCTCACATTTGCCAGGCAGGTGCTGTGCCACTGAGCTAAATCCCTGGCCCTGTTTACTTTTTGTCTGATAAATCCGTATACTTTTTGCTTACCTTGTTCAGCTTTATTGATCAACAATAAGCATTTTTGACATCTTTTGGGAGACAGTCATTGTTTTTAATTGATAAAAATTATTAAACGTGCCAAGCCGATCAATGTCTTGTAACTCATTTCTTTTTTTTTTTTTTTGAGATAGCGTCTCACTGTGTAGTACAAACTGGCCTTGAACTCACTTATGTAGCCCAGGCTGGCCTAGAACTCACGGTGATCCTCCTGCTTTGGCCTCCTGAGTGCTGGGATTACAGGTGTGCGTCACCACAGCCAGCTGTAACTCATTTCTATAAGGTTGTGTTTTTGTTGTTGGCAAGATTGCACATGACTTCTACTTTATAAGTAGTTTTGTGTGGGCTCAAAATACTACATAAAGTAACACAAGGTTATCAAACACCCATTTTAGTCTGCAAAAAAAATTGACTGACTTACATATTTACTTATCTAGAGGGTACTCAGTATTGAACCCAAGGCCTTCACACCGAACCACATCCACATCCGCAGCCATTTTTTTGTTCTTTTTTTTTTTTTTTTTTTTTTTTTTGAGATAGGGTCTGGCTAAGGAAGTCATTGAGTTGCTCAGGCTGGGCGCAAACTTGTGGTCCTTCTTTGTCACCCTCCCAAAGTGCTGGGATTACAAACATGCACCACTACACCTACTTTAGAGTACAATTTTGTGTTGATTTAAAAGTTCTGTAAAATGTTATAAACTGGCTACATCTTAAACAATACTGTTATTTTAGCATTATTTGAATTTAGTTAATTCAGACATTAAGAGGAGTTTTTCAGATTTATTAATAAAATAATCTTTTTTTCAGTTATATCTTACAAAATCAAATGAAATATGGGAAACATTCCCTACATAGCATCCAGAGAATGAGGGAAATCCTTTGCTAATTTTTCTGCCAAATCTGTGATAGATTGGAAAAAGCTTACAATTAGGGTAGAATTCAGTGACTTTTGCCAGATGTAACAGCACAACTGAAAATGGAAGAATGAGGGAGAGTAATATTGGCCTGAGGACCTTACACTTGGAATGCTCCAAACAATGGTGACAATGGCTGGATACTTTTGTTTCTTTTTTTGTGGTGCTGGGTGTTGAACCTCCATCTTGCACACACTAGACAGATATTTTGCCACTGAGCTGCATCCCCGGCCATAGCTGCAGTTTTGTGTGTGTGTATGTGGTTTTTTTAAAAATATTTTTTGTTTTAAAGAAAATAAAACAGAACAAAGCAAATCAGAGCAGAACAATGCAAGCAGCACGGGATTTCAAAACAAGATAACCAACAGGATATCAACAGTGGCTACCATAATGTCTCTTGTTTTCTTCAAAATAGTTGACTGTACCTTCCCGCACAGTATCAAACAAAATAGTATAAAACCAATCAAAAGAATGAAAGCATTACAAGACTTTAAAACCAAATAACAGGACATGAACAGTAGTTACTTATTTGTTTGTTTCTTTGCTATAAGTAGTGATAATGTATTTTTACCAAGGCCTTTTATCCTCAGTTGTTATCAGTTACAGTTTGCTAAATCCTACTGAAAGAATCTCAAATAAACTAAAAGGATCCTGAGGACAGGATATGTATTCTTCCTCCCTATGAAGAATAAATAATAAAATCTTCATCAGTATGTGTGGCTGTTTAAGTTTGCTAACCTCTCTGACAGTGGTTTGTGGTGTTTATTATGTGATGTAGTGAAGTATGAGGCTTCATCTGTATCATCAGTTTGCTTCTTGCTTGGCTTCTTGCTTTGCTACTTGCTTGGCAACACAAATCTTAGCTACAGATTTTCCTTATTTAATATTAGTTTTCTTCTCCTTGTTTTCCTCTCTTTAATCTTAGTGGATAGTTTAGAAAAACAAAGTTAAGAGTTCTGAAAGGAACCCTTGTTTCAGGAAAACATGCTGAAGAAGTATGCCAAATCAGACTGAGAAGTATGCTGCAATTGATAAGTATATGGACCCAAATCCACATCAAATATTTTATTTTCTTTTTAAGGCCTTTCTGGCTGTCTCCTCGCCAGGTAATGGTAGTTCCAGTAGGACCAACATGTGATGAATATGCCCAAAAGGTAACTCTTAAATATGACCTTCCTAGTAATGTCTGTTATGCTCTTTAGATCTCATAGCTGTTTATTCATAGTAAATCAAGCTGCACGTAACATGACAGAGTGTTAACTATGTATTTTTTACCTGTGATAAGTCTGAATGGATTAATTACTTTTCAAAATGGTTCTATGATTAGAACATATTCAGATACTGTTTTGTATATCCTTTTGTATCTTACTATTATTTTTAGAAACCAAACCAGCACATATGAAGTACTGCAGTGTGATATAACATAAATGTAAAAAATAGTTTAAGCTATACTATGACACTATGAAGTAATTTTGCTTCATTTTTAATGCAAAATTTCTCAGTTTTTCAACTTTTCAGCTTAGTATCGAGAATGTCTTTACCTTCCTGCCACAAAATTAACTTATTAACAAGTGTATAAATAGCCATGATAACCATTTATTCACACCTTAAAGACTGGAACACTGTTCTGTGTAGTATAGTAATTCCATACTAAAGAATTACAGATAATTAAGTTAATCATTGAGCAATGCTGTAGTATCAGAATCATCATTCTAGAGCATCAAAATAAATTTTTCTTAGATAGTCACTGTCTTTAAGAAATAGATGAACATTAACCAGTTAAAAATAAGCAAACTATGGCATTCAGACAACTGTTACTGCATGTGGTAGTTTTATATGGAGGTTGCTAATTTATTTCCTGGTAACCTTACAAAAGACTTGATTTATTTGTAAAAAGATTTCTTTCCCTTTGTGATGTGTTGTTCAAGTGAACTGATTAATTTGAATTCTGATTTTTTAAGGATCTTCTAAAGCAATTATCTTTCAAAAGTAAAATATATTTTTGATTTTTTAAAACGTACCCAAGACACAAATTAATATTTTATGTTTATGTGTACTTAAGAGCATTTCTTTTTAATTATTTGCATAATTATCCAAATCTAACTTGTCTGTTTAATAGGTATGGCAACAATTCCATGATGCTAAATTCATGGTAGACATTGATCTGGATCCAGGCTGTACACTAAACAAGAAGATCAGAAATGCACAGTTAGCACAGTATAACTTTATCCTAGGTAAGAAGGAAAATCCATTTTCTAAACCCAGAAGAAAAAATATGCTGAAATCTTGAGACTTAGATTTAAGTGAATTGTGGTCAAGTATATTGACTGTATTAAGTGGTTCCATGAGCACAGTAGTTGTATGTGCTACAAATTGGTTTTTTTTTTTAAATGAATGAATGTTTGAAGTCAGTTGCGCAGCAGTATATGTCATGTATGTTCATGTGCCTGACACTACCAGGTGGCTCATGCGTGCTGGGATCATTTCTTTTTGGATGAGAAAAGTGAATCTTTCCATGTCTTTAGATTCTAACAAAGCTTTGTGCTTTCTGTCTTAGTTGTTGGTGAAAAAGAGAAGACCAGTGGCACTGTTAATATCCGTACAAGGGACAATAAGGTCCATGGGGAGCGTACTATTTCTGAAACCATTGAACGCTTGCAGCAGCTCAAGCAATCCCGCAGCAGGCAGGCAGAAGAAGAATTTTAACAGAGGCCTTCGCCAGTGCACAGACTCGCCCAGTGGAAAAGGAAGTCGCTGCCTTTCCATGACATGAAGCTTGTATTCTGGACAGCATCATTTTATATTGAAGTTGGAATAGTTTGGCAGACTCTGCATGTCGATGACTGTGTGATCAGCATTTTGATCTAGACACATTTTAGACAATGTGTATTTGATGGAGTTGATTGAAAGAACCATTACAATTATTTTATTCATTAAATATCTGAGCATTGGAAATAAAGCATGCAGAATGCTTTTAGTGTAATACAGGAACACTTTTTAAAAATCTGTTCAGTTGAATAAAATTTTCCAAGTTTTAAGATAAAAGGAAAAACTAGAATTCGACCACAGTGTAAAAATAAAAAGCGTTATTAACATAAATTTTGGGGGGGGGGGTTTGTCTGTTATTGCTTGTTTTTGAGACAGGGTCTTGCTATGTAGTTCATTCTGGCCTTGGACTCACTTGTGTAGCCCATACTGGCCTTGAACTCATGTCCATCTTCCTGCCATAGCCGCTCAATTGCTGGGACAGAGACATGCACCAGCACTCCCCCCTAACAGTAAGTTTCAGGATGCTCCATATTTCACATACATACACATCCATGTGGAACAAATTTTGCATTTCCGTAGTTTTTAAACAAGTATGATGTAAGGTGGATGGCTGGGACAGATCTAATATTGCAGTTTTCAAACTGTGATGTGAGCTAGGTACTGGTAGTTGCAGGATAAATTTGTTTTGGGATGGCACCTTCTCTTGGGATAGAAACCTTTTAGAACATTTAGCAACCATGAGTCTAATACAGAGTAGACTTAAACAGATTTTTAGCATAAAGGATGTGTCTTCAAAGAAAAATCTTCATGGCTGACTGTTCTGGGCCATAAAGTGTTTTGTACAAATTCCCTGTTTTTTCAAGAGAGTGGTTTTCTAATTTTTCTACCAGTAAATGATTAATTCTTCTTTAATCATTTTTAGAAATTAACATCTTGTCAGTTCTGTAGTATCCTCAAATTGCATGTTTGCAAAGATTGCTTCAAGGAGAAGCTATTCTGCATAGATGAGTTATTAATAAAGGTGATAAATAATTATAGTTTTAATGAACTTCTTAATTAAGTTTTAATGTGTTAATACTTAGCATTTAACAGATTTGCAATTTTGTGTATCTTGAAAACAAATTTAAATCAGTTGTTGCACTTCAGAGTAATGTTTTTATTCACTTTGAAAATTACTACTTTTTGGGCCAAGGATTTAGCTCAGTGGCATAAGTGCCTGTCTGGCAAGTGCAAGTTTATTGAGTTTGATCCCTGGTACCAAAATAAAAAAAAGAAAAAGAAAATTACTACTTTTTATTTCTTTAAAATTTAGAGTATTTTAGTTTGGATTTTTCTTGAAATCCAAAGAAGGAAGAGCTATTGGGAGGCTGAGGCTGGAGATTTGCTGTGGCTTCAAGGCCATCCTGGGCTATATAATGAGTTCAAAGCCAGTATGAATTACATAGTGAGACTCTTTCTCAAAGAATAAACAATTATACAAGCTTTTCTTTTCTCTTCAATGTTGGGGATCAAACCTAGGGCCTCATGCTTGCTAGGTAAAGCACTCTACCACTGAGCTATACTTCTAGCCTTACAGAATCTTTTTGAGTGATTTTCATAATATATAGTCAAAAGACCAACTGTGGCTTAGATTTTTTCAGTACATATTTCAGTTAAAGCAACAAATGACAATGTGATTAGTAACTTTCCTTGGAACATTTACAAAAGCTTTATAAATCTTTCAAAACAATACAGAAGTGTAAAGTTGGCAAGACAGAATCACCTACTTAGCTCCATTCTCACTATGGAATCATGTATGTGAGGACCACTAAGATATCTTGTACTTGTAGGTGTATCCCTTCAAACGTTTATGGACTGTTATTTTCCTTTTATGGGAGATAAGAGACTTCTATTTACTGTTGAATGCATTGTCTAATTATGGGAAATAACTGGAAAAATTGAGCAATTACTAAGCCTTTATTGAACATCTAGTCTGAGTTGCACAATTTCTTAAATCCAGTAATTTGAGGATAATAATGCAAGAGTTAATGCCATGTGAAAACAGATTTTGTAAGATAAAAAGATGAAATTCCACGCAAATCATTATGGAAATGATGGCAAGGGCAGGAAATTTGGGAAATAATTTCAAATGCTGGGAAGTGTAAAGCTGAGTAGCCCTGACCATTGATTTTCGTATACGCAAGTATAACTGGGTGTGGTGATGGCTGGCTGGCTGTAAACAGCATTCTGCGAAGCTGAAGCAAGATCCAAGCCCAAGCCCAGCTCAGGCAATACAGTGACTTACTGAGACCCTGCGTCAACAGGCGGATTGGGTAGGAATGCTGTGTACTATGCAGGCTCTGGGTTCAAACTTAGTATTACAGGGTTAAAAGTATGTGAAGAGATTGAAGTTAACCTAGAAAATTAAATTCAGACTTGCATCCTCCAGCAACCTTGTGTGCCCTGTATATTGTGAATCCCTTCCTTGCCTTTGCCATTAACACCTGTTTCTTACTTCAGGACTGCTGTACCATGACTTCTAGTCAAGTGCTTCTCAAAATGTACATAGGAAATGGTGTTCAAATGTGTTCTATATTAGGTAAATAGCAGGTTACTTCCCTAATCTAAAAACTAAAGGAGTTAGTGAGATACAAAATGTACAAAAGTGAAAGGGGAGGAATTGTCTAAAAAGAGAAGGCAGTGGACATTGTTAACCTTGTATCATGATTTGAAACTCGTATTTTCATAGCTCTGTTTGGTTATATTCTGTTCTAGTTTGTCCACTTGTACTAGATTTAATGGCATGGATAGCTATTCCAAAAATAGCAGGATATACTATGGTAACCATTTTTGATTTCCTATTAACTTAATTTGAAGCCCTGTATTGCTTTCACTGTCTTATTTTGACTGATTTTATTTGAATGTTTTGTTTGATCACTGTCTTGTCTTGACTGATTTTATTCGAATCTGTTTTGTTTGATAATATCAAGTCTGAGGGTATAGGCAACTGCTTTGAAGACAGTAAGATTCACTATGATACCCATTCAGGTTTGACTATTATCTTCTTTTGAAGTCCTATAATGTCTCCAATGTTTTGTTTTTATTGATTTTATTCTGTACTGCTATGTTCAATTTTATTATGCCTGATGATGTGGGCAATTCTGTTGAAGGTAACAAGAGACATTATGGTAACCATTGTTGATCACCTTGTATTTTGGTTTTAAGTCATGTACTGTGTCCATCCCTTTGTTTTGACTGACCCCATTATGTTTTTTCTCATTTGGTTGTATTCTCTTCAAAATAAAAAAAAAAAAAATGTTCTATAGGTTTGGGTTGGGTTTCCAATCTCCCATCTACTGGATCTACTGTTCTGTAATGAGTAGAAAGCTTTTATTTTCTATTCTAACTACTATTATTGTCTTCTGCCTTATCTAATAGTAGGGGAGAAAAAGTGGCTTAGGAAATCAACCTCTAGTTCCTTTGGCCCTCATCAAACTCACCACTTCCCAAGGCAACTTAGTCATGATGGTGTATGTGATTTGTTGTTTCTAAACACTGTTACGGAGGCTCTTTTCCCATTCTCCTTGCAGTCCGGAAAGTTCATACTTGTAATCCCATGGAAACATTGGAATTCTGGCAAGTTACTCCCAATCTACGGCCTCCAAAGCAACCCTCAGAATAAAGACACTAAGATACATTTACAGTTATGGGCAGCCAGCGGCTCCTGAGTGGTCTAGATGAGGGTTCATGGAACAAAGGCCTCAACCCAGGGCCTAATCCGAAATTTATTAATTTGTGAAGAAGGGAGTGGCTTGAGGATGAGTGATGGTGAGAATGGTGGAATTTATGTTAATAATGTGAGCTGAGCTAGCTAGGAGGCCAGAAAGCACCTCTGCAATATGCAGGGAGAATAGTATGCAGAAAGACCAATCTGCAAAACACAACTAGGGTAGCATTTCATGTTTAGGGGTGTGGTGCTTCAGTTCTGACACGCAGTTTTTCTGCCTTAGGAAGTCATAGTCTCCTGGAGCAATAGCTCTGTCATCCCACTGCCATTTAATGGGAGACACTGACGTGAGGAAACTGGGCTGTCACTTGGTTTTAGAGATTACATATCAATACCTGAGCTAGCCCTCTACGTTGCTTAGAGCCAACCGAAGGGAAAAGGAAAAAGCTTAGCCAGCTCTCTACACATCAGTACATGGATTTAAGGCCAGGTTTAGCTAAGTGGAGTTAACTGTTTTGTATTCAAGGAGAGTTGTCCATAAGGTTTCCTACATACTGTTATTCCAGTTGTTGCTCTGAGATGCTTTCTGTTGACTTCTGATTTCACAAAATGAGGACTTTGTTTCATACCTTTTTCTAATATCCTATCTCAACTTTTTTTTAGAAAAGAAAAAAAGCAATAAAAACTACAGAATTTCAAAACAAGATGACGAAATTAACAATGGTTATTATATTGCATATTGTTGTCTTCAACTCTTTGCACAGATTATCAGATATAGGCATGCAAAATTGATCAAACAATATAAGCATTAACTGTTCCTTTCAGTGAACTAATAGAATGAGTAGTGCAATTAGCTATCTTGTATGTGTGTGTGTGTGTGTGTATATATGACATAAAATATGTGTATATGTTATATGACACATAAAATATGTGTATATATAACATATTTATTTTTCCTTTCCTTCTTTTCTCCTGTCCCCTAACCCTGTTCTTTTCTTTTGAGCAATTTCTTTCCCTTTCACAATATCTATTACAGATTTTGAATATTATTTACTCTTAGTTTCTTGTGCCAGGGAAACAATACAGTGTTTACAAGTCTGATTTATTTCACTTATGAGTATGGTCTCTGGTTGCATCCATTTACCTGTAAAAGCCTTGAGTTTATCTTTCTTTATCCATTGTATAAAAATACCACATCTTTTTTTATCCATTCCTTGGTTGATGGACATTTATTTCCAAGATTTAGCTATTATAAATTGTGCTGCTATAAACATGGGTTCACATGTATCACTGTGTTATGATGTTTCAATTCTGGGAAAATACCCAAAAGGGGATAGCTGGGTTGAGTGAGACCTCTAATCTTAATTTTTTGAGGAATCTCCATGCTGATTTCCACAATGGTGGTAATAGTGTATATTCCTACCAACAATGAAGAGGGGTTCCTTTTTCCCCATAACCTGGCCAGCATTTGATTATTGAGTGATCTTTTGATGATAACGATTCTTTCTGGGGTAAGATGGAATTTCAGTGTTGTTTTAGTTTGCATTTCTCGAAGGACCAATGATGGGATCTCATCTTATTAAAAAGTTTTTGCACCTCAAAGGAAATCACCAACAGAGTGAAAAGAAAACTCACAAATTGGGAAAAAATTATAGTTGACTGTCCCTCAAACAAAGGACTTCTATCTAGAACATATAAAGAATTTCTAAAAAATCATATCCCCCCCAATTCAAAGGCCCAATCCAAAAATGGGCATCTGAGATGAGTACAGACTTCTCAAATGAAGACATAAAAATGACAATATATGAAAAAAGTTCAATATCTCAATTTTTTAAGTGTATGTTAATTCTTTGTTATATCCATAAGTTTGTCTGGAAATCCTCACAGTATTCTGTGGTAATTTTTCTCTAGTTAAACTTTTTTTGTGTGTGATTGCATGAATAATTATCTCTTTTTTAAAAAAATATTTTCTTTGACTTTCTGGCTTGAAGAACTCTGCTTTTTCCTTTCATTAGTTTATCCAAGAGTCAAGCCTGACAGTTTAAGAGTTCCATTTTCTTTCTAAATCCTGCCTAAAATCATCCGGTTTCCTACTTCACTCTGGCTCATATCAGCTCTCAGCCCTCACCTCTTCTGTTTGGGCCTCTATATGCTTGTGTACGTGCATGCGCGTGCGCGCGCATGTGTGTGTGTGTGTGTGTGTGTGTGTGTGTGTGTGTGTTGCTGGGGGTTGAACTGAGGACTTTTACTGTTTTGAAGTGGGGTTTTGCAGTGGAGCTCAAGCTGGCCTTGAATGTGTGATTCTCCTGTCTCAATCTCCTAAGTGCTGGAATAACAGGCCTGGTGGCCTCCTTCCTGAGTCCCATGTATTTTTTCTTGGTCCACTGTTTCATGTTGGTTGCCCAGTTGCTTCTCAAAAAAGATGCACGGGGAAGTTTTTAACACATAGCCCATGTAAATCTACCTTGATAGGTATAAGAATTCTTGATTGAAAATGTTTTCAAAATTTGGAAGACATTTCTCTCATTTTTCTGTTTTCTAGCACATTTGATTGGAATTCATTACTACTCCTATTCTATTATGTGTTACCTGTCTTCTTTTCCCCTCTCTTTCTCTAAAAACTTAAAATCTCTTTAGTCTCTTGTCCCTAGATTTTATGACTGCCAACCTTTTGTCTTCCATGGTGGTAAGCAGTCATTTTATTCTGGAGACTTGCATCCTTTTGTTCTGAGAAATGTCTGCTATGCAGTCTTTGATGGTTTCTTTCCCTGCCTTCTTTTGCCCTCTCCTTTTAGTGAGTCTTCCATTGTTTACATGTTCTATTTTATGAGCTCCTTAACTTTCTCTTCTCATTTATTCTATTATGTCTTTTAAAAAATCAGAGGCTGGTGTAATGGTGCTTGCCTGTAATCCTACCTACTCAGGAGGCTGGCGTGGGAGCATCATAAATTTGAGGCCAGCCTAAGCAACTTAGCAAAATTCTGTCCCCAGCCCCTTGCTGTTTCTTTCTTCATCTTGAGATCATTTTTGGGCTCATAGCATTAAAAGTCCTCTGTCACTAGTATCTGTTGTTGGATTAAATACTTTACTATTTTTTGAGGAGAGAGACTTTTTATTTGTTAAGACAAGCTCTTTGTCCAGGCTGGCCTTAAACTCATGATCCTCCTCCCTCAGTGTTGGGTTTTAGACATGACCTTGAGCAGCTTTTAACTCTTGTTTTACCCCCAGAGCATCTCCTGCTGTTGACCCAATTTGCTTCTTATCCTCACTAAGGCTTGACTTCCAAGGTCAATCACTTACAAATTTCATTTTCTAACACTCAATTTCCATGTGTTCTCATCATCTCAATTGCATAGATGCATTTCCATGCAAATTCCACGATGCATGGAAGGCTACGGGAGTGAACACCCAGCCTTTCTCCAATCCAACTGCTAAGTGATGGACAGTTAAAGAAAAGTATGGTACAGAAATTGCAAGAATTGAAGCCACTTTCAATTCATTATTTCACCCTCAGTTGCACCATAATTTATTTTCTTCAAAGCCTTTGCATCATTCCCAAAGTGAGCCTACAGAAAAGCACATGACTATATTTTCAAATGTCACTTCATGCTCCAGGTTCTCCCCATGCTCTCAGCAGACTACTAGCTCTCCTACCTCATTACATCTAGAAAACTGTATTGGTGCTTCCTTCCTGTCCTGTAAACATTGAGGTCTTCTTCCTCCTCCTCTTAAGGCCAAGCATTCAGTCTGAGACTTAGAGCAGGGTAGTCAGTTGATGTTCACCTTTGCACCTTACAAGTTGGGTAACCTTAGACAAATTTGTTTAGTTTCTCTGAACCTCTTTTCTTACCCATAAAATGTTGATGGTATGTGTTTCATTGAGTTGTTATGAGAAGTAGTGGGCTTTGTTGTATGAGGAAAATAATGCTATTGTTATCATTTGCTCGAGTCTCTTGCTCCATCAGATACACTTAGTGTATTATCTTCTTCCTTAATTGTCTTCAACTTCTCAACCTAGAAGTGCCAACATCTTTTCTGCTGTACTAAATTCTGTGTCCCTTGGTATTTTGATTTCAGCTCCTGTGGAGCAATTTGAAACAGTGCTTGCCAAAGACCAAAAAGCTCCTCAGTTCCATGTTACATTTGACAGCAAGTAATTGATGTACTCAGGAAAACCAAACCAAATCAAACCTTGGGATCCAGCTAGGAACTGGTGTATGAGCCTATGAACAGGTAGGTGCGCATGATCTCTGCCATGCGGAGTCTGCAGTCATCTAGCAAGAGAAGAAAATAAAACACATAATTCTGAGAAATGGTTTGCAGAAAGATTGAGTATGAAGGAAGCAGACAGAGTCCAAAAGATGATGCATAGGAGGCTGTGGAGAAAGAAGAGCATAGATTATTAAAGGGGTGTAAGAAAGAGAGGTGACTGAACTGGAAGGAGTGAAACTGGGAAGGTGGTGGGGGAAAGGAGACAGCACTGACATGGAATTGAGAGTAAAATGACCATGTCTCAGGGGAGGTATGAAAAACGAGTGAATAAAGGCGAGTAGAAAAATTAGATCAATTCAGAATAGCTTGTGTGTTGTCTGCAGGTATAAAGTTATATGCTTTCTGTGGGCTTTCAGAGATAGTCTGGGAGAGACTTAGGTGAGTCAGATATCTCAAACTCTCTTGGAGTTTTTTATTTCTCAAAGTGCTTCATGGGTGTTCAATGATATTAGAACTTTTAACAAGGGAGACTGTCCTCCATTGGGAAAGCCTGACTGCCAACATGAGGTTTTGAAAAATTAAAGGCTATTTTACTTCTGGGCAGCAGAGGGCAGTCTTTGCCCTCCTTTTTCAGATTGAGAGCTTGTCAGACATGATTGAGTTAAATCAATTAAACACTGTAAATTTGAACTTTAAACGTAGCTTTTTCTGTTTCCACCATGACTCACTGCAAACACTTCTATTATGACAGAAAAATAGGCTTTAAAATTTTTCAAATGAGGGGCTCATGGATGCTAAAACAAAGTCATGGAAATATCTCCCTTATTCCTATCACCGAGGAAGAGTAATAGAATCTAACAGCATTATTTGATCATGTTTCTGTCTCAGAACAGGGCCTCATGCAGCTTGTTATAAAAGTAAGAGCCTGGAAAGGGACAGGTAAGGGGCTTGCTTCTGCCCCTACTGCCTCAGTTGCAGTGAGGAGGGAGAGTGACAGATAGATGGGACACAGGCCTCAGGACAGTGGAGAGACTTCTGGTTTCCAAGTAGGGAAGACCACGTTCTCATGAGTAAGAAATACCTGTGCCCGAACAGTGCAAGGAACAAAGTTTTACCAGGATGTGGCAGAAATGTAGTAATGGTGGGACCTGCTGGGAGAAAGGATCCTGAGAAAAGTGCTCTGTCACTTGGGATGGTCCATCAGAGATGTACACTAGTTCGCCTGTGGACTACTTGTCTCACGTGCGCTCTCAGAATTCTCTCGCTGGGGCTGCTTAGAGTACTGGCTGATCTGAAAATGCAGGTGCCTCCTGAATGAGGAAAGTCTAAGGCAGGCCCAGAGGTCTCCACTGGAACAAGCTGCACAGATAAATCTTTTGCTTACTGAATTTTGAGGACCATTGTTTTCAAGGTCCCTGTAATGAGCAGGGGATTGAGTGGAAGAGGAACCCCAGGTTTCTGCTAATACCATCATAATAGTGTAAGGGCAGGGAGGATTATATTCATATTAGGAACATATGCATTTGTAATTATTATTGCAGTTAGAAACCAGAAAAATGCAAGTAAAGAACAAAAAGACTTGTAATTTTCTGGCATAGCTAAATGCCATCATGCTTTCTCATGTATCCTTCCTCACTCCTAGACTTACAAATGAAAGTATCTGATGTGTTTAGTTTTTATCTGATTTTTCACTTTTAATTTCTGTCCCAAACATCATTTCAATATCTGTGGAATAGCTTGATAAGTGATTATTGCACAGTAAATTTAATCCAAATCCCATATTTGAACATTCAGCTTTCTTATGATTTATTGGGGTTGTTACTGAAAATTTTCCATTATTCTCGAACTCCCACAGCACAAGGCATTTGTAATAACAATGACTGTATTTCTCTCCCTACCATTGTCTAAATTGATAATAATACACAACCATCTGTGCATTTGTATGGCTTTTAAAAATATATTTTAAGTGAAAATTTAGACATTTGCTTGAATTTCTCTGTATTTGGATTTACTTGCTTAGCAGATACAATACCAAAACTTCCAGATCAATGAGTATAGACCATATCCTTTGAGAGATAGATAGAGATAGAGATCAGAGAGAGAGAGAGAGAGAGACAGAGAGACAGAGAGAGACAGAGAGAGAAAGACAGAGAGAGAGAGAGAGAGAGAGAGAGAGATGTTCCATGGGAGCGATATTAGAGATTGAATTTATTATCTCACACTGAGCTACATCTTCATCCCTTTTCATTTTGGGACAGGTTCTCACGAAGTTGGATTGGTCATTTCAATGGAAAGAGGGGACAAAAGGGGAGGGGGAGGTAAAAATAATTAAAAAGTGTTTTGACATGTACCAACTCTTTGTGATGAATGTAATCCATATGTACTGTGAACATGTACTAATAATTATTTTTAAACAAATTTTAAGTACTTTGAGATTACCACATGGTAAATAAACAAAATGTGCTTTCCTTGTAAGGTTGGGAAAGCAGACAGAATAATAGAAAAATAACTGATTTCTTAACATCAGTTTATTTCAAATTACTGTTTTGTATAAGGGTTAAGGCAGAGAGAACTTCATTATTATGCCAAATGAAACTAGCCAGTCTGAGAAATTTGGCTCTTTTCTCTGTAATCTTGATTTTTCAGTTTAGTGGTGAAGAATTATAGCATGACTGACTCTACTTTGAATTTGGCCTCATCATTTTGGGGCCTAGTTTAGGAGTGTAGTCCAAAACAATGCCTTTGTGTCATTTTCACTTAATACTTCCAATTAGAAGACAAGAGGTGTGCAACTCATGGCCGTAGCTGGACTCTGGTGGCAGGTGTGATGAATTTTCCGGCAGGGAGAGTGGCAGAGGCAGTGATGCACTGTGTCCCTGTTGGCTGTGGCTGCCTGTGATCTCTGCAGAGTAAGGAATGCTGTCTGCTGGTTGACACTGTGTGGGAAGCACAGTTCCATGCGGTTACCCCGCACATCTGCTTCTCCTGTTCAACTCACGTGCCCGGAAAAAGGGTCGGAAAACATGTCACAGAAATGTGTGTGATACATGGAGTTATTATTCCAACAACTTACAGGAAGGAAACACATATTTAAAATGAAATCATTTCCAAAAATGGACCACAAAAGCCCCGTTTCTAGGAGAACTTGCAAGGGCATTTTAATGCATTGACTTTAGTTAAATGAAGAATATCATGGAATCAGTGGTTTGGGAAAATGTAGATAGAGACATGACTGTATAGACAGGAAGCTGTATAGATTGTACAACAGATCTAAGGCTCCAAGAATTGTGCTCCTTCCTCCCTTTCCTGTATGTGAATACAAGACATATACAGCCAGTCAGTCCTCTGCAGACCTAACCAAGGATTGAAATTTGAAAAAAAATTGTATCTGTACTGAACATGTAGACATTTCATCCTTGTCATTATTCTCTAAACAATATGATAATTGACTATATAGCATTTACATTGTATTAGGTATTCTAAATAATCTGTAGCTGATATAAATTACACAAGAGAATGTACACAGCTCATATGCAAATACTGTGTCATTTTATAAGAGACTTGAGCATCTTTGGAGTTTGGTATCCTCAGGGACACTGGACTCAGTTCCCCATAGATAGCAAGAGACACCTGGAGAGAGAGAGAGAGAGAGACAGAGAGACAGAGACAGAGACAGATTGAGGGCAGGAGAGGGAGTGCCAGTCATTCCCTTTTATCATTGAGATGGCTGTTCAGAGCAAACAGCCCCACACCTGTGATGACAATGGGCTGGATGCTCCTTCCTTACAGAGTACAATTAAATTGTACTCTGCCGCCTCCCAGTCCAGACACAGCTGCAGACTCTCCTGATAAAACACGGAACAGGGACTACATGCTTCCTGAGCCAACTGGTTCACAAAAGAATGGGGGAAGGGACTTGGCCAGATCTTTGTCCTGCTTCGTCAGCTAGGCAACTTGTCCTTGTACAGCCCTCTAGTCAGGGAGAAGGGACTGACTGGTGAAGGGAGAGCCTGGTAGAATGGGTGTAATCATAAGGAGCAAGGAATTCATAGTTTCTCCAATGCATTCTTTGAAATCTCACTCCTGCCTAAGGATAACTCTCCCAGTAAAAAGGCTCACATGAATATTATGCCTGTAAAGGTCAAAGCTTCACCCTAGGTCTTGTAAAGTACAACTGAAAATTCTTGGAATTTTTTTACTAGCGGCTGTTTGCTAAGCTTCTCATGTTTGGAACTCTGAGAAGCCATAACTGGCTGCATAAACTGAGGCTTTTATTTGTGTAATCTGCAATGAATAAATTCATCCATGCACAACTTTTGGAACACGTTCATAGAGAAGAAAACATTACTTGTGTGGTGAATCTCTATTTAGGCTTGATCTTGTGTAGTTTTATCTCTGCAGGCAGAATGGTGATCACTGAAGTGGAAGGCTGGATTCCTGTCTTCCCAGGTCCAACTCTTTCCCAAGTAGAGGTGTTAAGATTTTCTCCTCACCCTGGCCTTCAGTTTTATTTCCTGTACAAATGAGGGATTCAACTATGGTAGCTCCATTCTACTGGAATGCTGCTTTCATCTTAAATATATGAAAGTAATACTTTTACTAATTATGCACATATGTTAAAATAACTTCAAATAGAAAATTTCAGCAAAGTGGATATATTCCCTGGTTCTGAAGGGAAAGGACAATATTAAGTTACACTAAGAGTTCATGGAATCTCTAGAATCAGACTGGGAAGCTGTGCAAACTAGGCAAGGCTCCACATGGCAGGGCCAGGCTCATAGCTCATAGCATCTACTCTGCATCATGGCTGCCTTTGAAACCTGGCATCTCCCCACAGGATCCACATGGCTTTCTTTCCTGGCTGGGATTCTTGGGTTATCTCTTCCTTCCCAGTGGGAAAAATTCTCATTTCTTGTGCTCTGATTTAGGAGAAGTTGGTACAGTTCTCTCCATCTAAGTGTGCATGGAACATTCATAAGGGGGATAAATGCCCAAAGGAAGAACAGAGCCCAAAAAGCACAGAGTGACCAAAAAATAAGTATCCATGACCACTTTTATTATATTGTCCTATAGGCAGAAATTCAGGAGACTTAAATTGATTTGGATGTTTGTGCTCACACATCATAAGCAGAGAGTAACCCTACATTAATCAGGCATCAGAGTTCTCATAATACTTTCCAAAATTCCAAATCTGGAAAGTGAAGATTATTACTGTGATCATAGGTCTGGAAACGGAACGATCTATTAAATTAGTCACCAAGAAATCAATTAGAAAAGTTGATTCAAAGAGCTGCCTTAACAATGACTTGTGGAGGGAGTGGTTGGCCACAGGACAATCTCTTTTTAAGTGTTTTCCAAAGATTAGAACTTCTATAACCACCTTTTTTTTTAATTTTAAAAAGAAAAAAAACCCTAAAAACAATGTTACAGAATTTCAAAACAAGATAATAAGAAATTAACAATGCTTAATATATTGCTCATTGTTATCTTCAAAGCAGTTCTTCCTATTACAAGACACAGGCATGCAAAATTGATCGAACAATGTTGGAGTCATTGAAGCTGAATACACACGCAGGGCTGTGGTGTAGCCCTGGCATGGCTGAACTGAGAATGAGGAGATGCCTCTGGGGGCAAGATAGGCTACAGCTGAGACCACCTGGAGACTTTCGTGGCAGTTTTCCTTAATTAGCATTGTCTGTTGCTCTGAGGGATCCTTGAATTCCACCCAAGATTCTGCTTGTTTCCTGTGTTTTCCACTCAACTCCTTGCTTGTTCTGATTAAATACAGGTTGCCCAGGGTCAATCAGCCAGGCAGCTAGCAGAGTTATGAACTCCTGAAGCCCTAAGATCATGCCACTTGTCTCATTCCTTTGGGCCTTTCAGTGCATCCATTTGGGGGATTGGAGATCTAGGCACAGACCCTAACAAAACAATGTAAGCACAAACCTTTTCAATGAATTAAAAGAAATTAGTAATATAATTATCTTAGCTATCATATATATATAGTTATCATATGTATATCTTAACTATCATATATATATATTTATTTTCTCTTCTTTTCTCCTTTCCCCCATGATGATGATATTATAGGCATGTGCCACCAAGTCCAGCTTGATCAAAAAGTCCAGGCTTTTTGGTTCTGTTAACATTAACATTTCTGCCATGCATAGTAATACATGCCTGCAATCCCTATGTTTGGGAGGCTGAGGAAGAAGGATTGCTACAAGTTTGAGGTCAACCTCAACTATATAGGGAGTTCAAGTCCAGCTTTGTGTCCCTGACTCAGAAACAAAAACAAAAACAATTCACATTTCTTTCACAGTTCAAACAGTTGGCAATGGTATCTACCAGAGTCCACGGCTTGATGGAAATTAGTATGTTTCAAGATTTTCAGATCATTCTGGGACTATCTTAGCCTAAAAGCTACTAAGCTTCACAAGTGTGTCAGAGGACAAACAAACATGGGCTCATGTTGTCATATAAAACCTGTTAGTGAAGACGGATGAGGATTGTGTCTGGCTCTTAGGGAGATGTGAGCCATATATCTGAGCTGGTGTTATCAAAAACAAGGTGCAGATGAGAGAAACCGAGTTCCCTAATCAGGGTAGTGAAACATCTACTCACCTGGAATAATGGAATGGTTTAGATTTAAAAATGTTCCTCAAAAGTCTCATATGTTTTGAGGTGGGGCCTGGTTCGCAGAGACATGTCACTGGGGATGTCACCTAAAATGGTATACTCTTGTCCTGAATGCTTTCCCTAACTTTCTTGTTCCTGGATGCCATGTGCAGCTTTCCTCTCCCATGTCCTTCTAGCATGGTGCTTCTGCTTTGGAGCCAGACAACCATGGACTGAACCCACTGGAAATTGTGAGCTAAGTAAACCTCTTCTTTAAGTTGTAGGTGTTGAGTTTTTTGTCACAGCGCTGGGAAAGTAACTAGAAAGTAACAGAAAATTGGTACTGATAATGCATACATTGCTGTGATTATTATAACTAACCATGTGATTCAGAAGCCATTGGAACTGGTTTGGATGAAACATTTGGAAAGCATTGCAGATGTGGACTAAAGAAGCTTAAGAATGATGCAATTAAAGCCTAATGGATAATTCTTGTTAGAACTCAGAAGACCAGAGTGCTTCTAGCAATAAAGAGATTAAAGGCCAGACTTTGGTGGTTTCAGTTGGGAAAAAGATTCCAGTGGCAACTGGATTAAAAACCATGTATTTTACCCATGTCCTGATACTTTGTGGGAGACTGAGATTAAGGACAGTGAACTAATTGATGTAGGGGAGGATATTTCAGGGCAGTCCAACATTCTGACTATGGCATGGATAGTTCTGGCTGCTTATAGGCAGATCTATAGTGAGACTCAGAAGCAAAAAAGTAGAGCTGAAGGATGTGAAGTTTGCACTTTTATCTGAAAGAATACCTATGAAGGTAACGTCAAGGAAAGTGTTGTTCCTTAAATGCTTAGCATTAAAAGGAAGGCAAGAACTTTGCACCAGGATGAAAGGATGGGGTCTGGCCTCAGGAATTGGCCAGACCCCAACCTTGGCAGGTTCAAATGTGTTAAAGGGCAAACTCCTTTGAAAGACTTTGCTTTGAGAAGATGGCTCTGGGGTGCCATGCTTATTCAGGACCCTTAGTGAAGTATTTCTCAGGTTCAGTGCTTCCTCAGGTTCTCCACTGCAGTTTTATCTGAATGGTTTTGGCTGCCACTTGAGCTGACAGAAGACCTTGACATTGCTCAGATGGTGCTGGTTTTTCAGGCATGTAGGATGCAAGATTTGTGTGGTCATGGAGATTTCTACCCATATCTAAAAGGAGGGCCTGGGAGTCCAGGCAATGTGCCCCTGAGAGAATGGTACATGAATCTGTGAGAATGAAATAAAAGGTACAGAAAGGACTCCAGAAACTTGGAGATGTTGGGAATGTGTAACATATGCTGAGGAAAGCTTCAGGCAGTGAGTGAGCCTACCTAAGAGACAAGTCATGTGGGCTGAAACCAGTAGAACCATAGGGACAGAGCTGCCTAAGGCTTTTATAGTTCATTTTACAACTTGGGCAGGCCCCAAGCATTGGACACAGAGCTATAAGATTTAGTGTTTACCTTCTGGGATTTTAGTCTTGGGTTTGGTCCAGTTGCTTTCCATTCCCATATTCCTCACTTTTGGAATAGGAACATTTACCCTATGCTACTGTATGTTGGAAGTATTTAAATTTCCTTTTGATTTTAATAGGGGCTCACAGCTAAGGGTTTTCTCTAAGATTCAGAGGAGTATTTAGATGTGGGCTTTTCAGCAATGCTGGAACCATTAAGACTTAAGCAACTTTTAGAGAGGGACTGAAGGCATTTTGAGTAATGAGATGGACATGAATCTTTGGAGAGTCAGGGTCAGAATGCTACGGTTTAGATCTAAAATGCCCCCTGTCATGGTTTATGTCGGTGGCCCCCAGGCCTCATGTATTTGCATTGTGCATTTGTGATTGGTTCATTGTCTAGCACTTGGATTGAGGGTGTGAGTGCTACACTGGCCTAGGGATGGAGCCAGGATGTGATATAATGGCAGGAAGAAGGGTTGTGTCTCTCTCTTGTAGGTTTCCCCTTGCTGTTTGCCACGCCATGCCACCCTGCTTTGGAGCCAACTGAGTATGGACTGAAACCTCCAAAAACTGTAAGAAATAAACCTTTCCTTTCCCAACTTTGGGCATCAGGTATTTTGTCTCAGCGACTAGTGAAAAGTAACTAAGACACCCCCCCTCATGTTTCATGTATTGAAAAGTAGAGTTTGGTTGGAGGAGGAGAGGCTTGGAGGAAGTGTGACTTGAAACAGTGTATTTTTGTCCAAAGCTTCAGGCCTCTCATTCTGTGCTTCTTAGCTGCACTAGTTTGAGCAGCTTTCCTCTACCATTCCCTTCTACCATGCCATTTCTGCCTTGGAATTATCCAACCATGGATGGGAATTATTGGAAACCATGGGCCAAATAAAATACTTTAAGTCATAGGTGTAAGGTATTTTGTCCCAGGAATGTGAAAGTAACTAATACAGATGGAGATGTGGCACTGCACTTACAATTGACTTGCTCATAATTAAGCATTTGAAAATACAGCAGTGGTGCCATTAATGTGCCCCTAAGTTACTATATGTCTGATACCTTTTCTCTTCTATGGGTAACAGAGTTCTACATCAGTGCCTCTCAAACTCTCTGTGATGCATAACTACATTTCAGAACTTTAATGTCCAGTTTGTCACAGATCAGTTTTGCTTCCAAAATACAGTCAAACCTTGGATTGTGAGTAACTTGGTCTGTGAATGTTCTACAAGATAAGCAAATATTTCTAAACATTTTATCCTCCATACATTAATAGATTGTCATATGGAATGTCACATGATCACAACTGCTCTCTCTCTCTCTCTCTCTCTCTCTCTCAGCTTGATATCCAAGTTGCTTTGGATTAGCAGATTGAATTATTCCTGCAAGCCAAAGTTTTACTGTATAACGTTATAGTTTGAATATGAAGTGTTGCCCTTCACCCCCAGGGAGCCTCCCAGAGACCAGCACCGCGGCCTGTCTCTTTGGGACCCAAACCTCTTGGACCTGCAGAGTGGCCCGGGCTATTTGGATTGAACGTCTGCACAGACCTGCATCTCGGCGCTACTGTTTGGGACTGGTAGGCCCGCCCTTCATCCTCAGGGAACTGCCCGGAGAGCGGCATCTGGGCCAGGTCTGTTTGGGCCTGTAGCCCCGCCCTTCACCCCCAGGAAGCCTCCCAGAGACCAACATCACAGCCTGGCTCTTTGGGACCCGAAACTCTTGGACTGGCAGAGTGGACCGGGTTGTCTGGATTGGGAATATTGTGGAGACTGACATCTTGGCCAGGTCTGTTTGGGACCGGGAACTTTTCAGAAACCAACATTCTGGCCTGACTCTTTGGGACCTGTAGGCCCACCCTTAACTTGCAGGGAACCTCCTGGAGACCTGCCTGGGACAAAGCACGGTGGCCTGGTCTGCCTGAAATTCCACAGGCTCCAGGGTGACCACACCCAGCATTCCCCTTACAACTTAGGGAGCCAGGAGCCCACAGAGGGGAGTTAGGACCCTGTGAGGAAGCCAAGAGTCTGTGGGAGAGCCACTGCCCCTCCAGGAACTGAGGGTGTAAGAGGTAATTTGCCACACATGCAGAGAAAGCTTTGGAACACTAATCAAAGTAAGGAAATATAGAAAAATGACAAAAGGAAAGACAAAAAGGCAGGCTCAAAGCCCTAGCTCTCCCCAAGAAAGCTTAGAAGCCATGTACATAGAATAAAAAGAAGCCATACACCTGAAATGTCTGAAATGATATCAAATGAAATAAATATGCAAATAGGGAAAGCTATGGAGAAATTCAAATCAGAAATACTTGCCCAGGTAAAAGAAGAATTGATAAAAATAGTGAAAGAAATAGTGAACACATCTAGTGAAAACACAGCTAAAAAATTAGAGGAACAAAGCAAACAGATAGAA